>JANAVB010035420.1:13475019-13505750 GCA_029216955.1 Iris pallida
CACATATCCATGGGTTTAAACATGGCAATAATCATTCAAGATTCAGTTAGAAAAACTAGGATGAAATGACAGAACCAAATCAGCCCAATGTATCAGTGGTATCCGAAATGCATATTCGAACCAACTCACAGTCTAAATATCCCATACTCAACAAAAGCCAATTTCGAATGTAACATTGAGCTAACCATGAACAACCTGTTATGTAGGGAGAATTTGCAACTAAAACATTCAATTAGAATTAAATTAAAATGGGATTCGAAGTTCGGGAAACTGATATCAGGTATCAGTCGAACCTTGAACCCAACTCGAATCAATATTCCATTCCTCATATCAAACCACCTATACTAACATGTAAACTCAATCTAACATACATATATAAATCTATTCATGACAATTTAGCATCAATATTCAGTTTAGAATGGAAACTAAAATCGAAATTTCAAAACTGGAATGTATGTATCAGAAAAGGGAAAACTCTTGATTTCGAAACCCAACACCACATCCAAACCCAAACCAACCTGTACAGAGTGTCCTCCACGTGTACATGTGTCGGGGGTCATACTCGTGTCCAGGAAACTGGACACGAAGTATCCAAATTCGAAATGGATCCATCACCTGAAACTGGCAGTGAGGACTGCCTCGTGCAACCATGTCGAGTCCAATAGGACTCGACACACAATACGAGAAGGGTCGTGTCCGTGTCCAGTTTAAAGTGAGTCTAGGGCTAGGGAATAGACACCCTGAATCGGGTCTAGACCGTGTCGTGTCCGAACTAAACGTACGTATCAGGCGCGATTTTTCGCGTGTGCAGCAGTGCGCGATCCTGCGCGTGTGATTTCTTCCTCGTGTAGTGAACCATATGCTCCCAAATTTTGGGAGCATAGTGTCAGTGTTTGCCCCATCATTCCCACAAAATTTTGTGTCCCCACGTGTCCTACACAGTGAGTTATAGGACCCGAGATGCAGGACACTGCACGCTATCCAGAACAGCAAGTTCGTGTCCCCGTGTGGACACGAAACAGCACGAAAATCATAGATCAATGATACGAAATCAAACACTACACCTAGCACTACAAATTCATTCAAACATATTTCAAAATAATAATATAAAATATGAGTGTGGCATTTCATAAACACCTACACTTATACATTGACATGTCCGATACGGACACCAAACGGACACGAAACGACACAAATCTAATACCTACTGCTAGGGGACACCTAGGGCTTCCTATCCATGCAAAGAAAACAAAATTTGGTGGAGGAAATAAGGATTTACCTATATATTCAATTTGCATAAAAAGCTTCAAAATGGGGGTTTCTTCTTGATGGCCAAATGCTCCAAATTGGTCCAAACCTGAGATTTCTCTCCATAGACATGAAATAGAGCTGGATTAGAACTAATGCAAAAGACTAGAATAGAAAAGGAATTAAAATGAATAATCTATGGGTTGGGAAGAATGGGCAAACCTCTTTCTTCAAAACTTGGAGAATTAATAAAAGAGCAAGAACAAATGGAAGAGGCATTAAATAGGGGTGTGAAACCCTAGGTTGGCTGCCATGGGTGGGCTTGTTGGGGTTTGGGCTTAAGTCATGGGCCTTGGTTCAATTCACAAGTCATTAAATCACAAGTCATTGCATTAAACCATAAGTCATGACTTAATTTCACTAAACCTAATTCTCATTCTAAAACCAATCTCTAATGACTAAAATGGGTTAACTCAAGTTAGGCTAGGGTTACCATAGCTAGGGTTAGGTTCTAGGCTAGTCTACAAGCCTCAACTAGTCAAGACTAATAACACATAGCAATATTTAATTAATATTAAATTCACACAAATTCCCATAAATCATAATAAATTCAAATAAATCCTAAAATGACCAAAATATCCCCTAGGCTAAGATGTACTAATTAAATATCCTAATCACATGGCTAGGCTCTAGGACAGACAGTCTCTACGGTTACTAGTTGTACACCACACCACAAGTCATGATTTAAATGGTTTAAAAATGATTAAAAATTACCAAAAATCATATTATTATTTAAATATCATAACTAAATAAATTAAAATACAAAATTTCAAAATTATCCTCATTTTAGAAACTGGGTGTTACAAGTCTACCCACCTTAGAAAAATTTTGTCCTCGAAATTTAAAATGGTAGTAGTCCTTCTAGGTCAAACACCCCACAATCAAAGTCTCAAACCTACCGTCAGATAATCATATGCGTCTGTCCAAAAATCATGATACTCAGAATATTCGTCGTGCTAGTGAGCAAGGCTACGATAATTACAGAGTCCTCGACTAAGGCACATACCTCTATAATTATGGTATTTAAAATTTTCACATTGCCGCATGCTTGGCAGCGAAAACCTTAAATTCCCACACCCGAGAAATACGTCCTAAATCTGACTATATGTCCTCACTATGCCAGCTAAACACGACTATCGAAGATTCTAGATTCCATAACTGGGTGACCTAGCCCATATGATTCATCTCAGAAGAAAATCAAACGCAATCACAAGAACAACAGACAAAATTGATAAACTAACAAGGAACAGAGGAAATCGAAATCTTAAGGCAGTTATAAGAGGCAATTGCGGAATAGAATCAAAAGAACGGAACCTGCAACTAGATCTCCAACTGCCTGAGCATCTTCGACTGTCCTGGCGAAAGCTCGCTTCTGCTGGCCTCCCCTAGACTGCTGCTAATGCTGCATGTACCTCTGCTGCTGAGTCGGTAAGGGTAATCCCATCTGCTGGCCTATCGGAGCCCTAGCTCCTGCTCCCTGAACCGTCTGTCCCGATGACTCGGGACACTCTCTCAGACGATGATTGGATCCTCCGTAAAGCAAATATCTGCCCAGCCTCTTTGGCATTCGCCCAATCATGCCCTGGTCTCTTACAGAAGGGATAAATAATAACTAGCTGCTGTTCCGGGGCCTTCTGCTGCCTCTGTGGCTGCTGTGCCTGCTGAAAAGGTATACGGTCCTGAAACTGCCGCTGCTGAAGGTAGACCCTCAGCTGCTGGTACTGCTGCTGAAACTGTAGAGGAGCATCTGCTGCGGATACTGCTGTTGAAACTGTAGAGGTAGCATCTGCTGCGGATACTGCTGCTGAAACTGTAGAGGTAGCATCTGCTACGGATACTGCTGTTGAAACAGCAGGTGGGGCCTCTTGGCCGGGCCCGTACTGCCACTAGCTCCCTGAGTGTCTCGCATCCTCTTCTTCTTCAGCCCAAGATCGTCCTCCGCTGTCATGGCTCCTACCAGAATCTGCTCGAAAGTGGCGTCCGCGCCGCTCTTGGTATATGACTTGATCTTCTTAATCAAACCCCTGTGGAACCTCCTCGCCTTCCGACCTCGGTAAGATCCTCGATGAATCTGCTCAAACGGCTGAACTCTCCGGTGTACTCCTCAACGGTCTGGTTCTCCTGAACCAAACTCTCAAACTGCGCCTACAAAGCACGAAGTGCGGTATCGGAAAGAATTTTTCTTGAATAGTTTCTTGAATGCTGCCCAAGTCTGATCGGCTGTACCAACCCTCGGGTCCGTCTGGTACCAGGTACGGGCCAAGTCCTGCATCTGACTGGCGGCTGCCTCGATCTGTAATCCTGCTGGTATCTTTGCCAATCGGAACATCTCCTCAATATGCTCTATCCAATCGTTAGCGTATATGATGCCCTCTGTACCCTTGAAGTCTCGGGGTCCCATTTTCTTAAAGGATGGATATCTTGAGTCCTTGGCTGATACGGCTGCATCTGGCCTCCCTGTGGCTGAGCAGCCACTAGCTCCATTGTCGTCCTGACGAACTGGTGAGTATCTTGTATGCTCTGTCGGATATCAGCAGACTGGCTCTGCTGTATCCGCTACTGAGACTCCAAGAATCGCTGAAAAAGGACAAACATCTGAGCCGCATCTACTATTTCTGAAGGTAACTGCTGCTGAGTATATCTGGAATGACGGAAGAAGACCTCCGGACAGGTGGAGGTGCACTCCAAAAGCTGCAGAAGCTCCTATATGAGCAGAAATAGGGGGTGCTGTGGTCCCAGCATCCACAATCGGGCGAGGGATGGTAGGCCTCTCACCAGCGTCTGCTGGGCCAGAGCGATGCGATCGTGTCTCGATCACCATCGTGGAGACAGATCAAACAGGAATCATACTGAGATAGAAACGATAATTCAAGGAGGACAGTTATTCAAGGAAGCAATCTTCAACAGGAATTTAGATGGCAGGAATCCAGTTAAGAGTTTTTCCTAATGATTGAGTACCTCAAAAAAATAATCCTAATCCTACTGCAGGCTGTAGTGATACTCTAATTCGAATACCACTACACAAACTCGACCTGCATGGGCTACCACTAAAAATGTGTCACGACCCGCACCCACCGTGAGGGTACGAGTACGTAACAGCGTACCTACGCCGCAGTCGACGGTAGAACATTGTTCTAGGTCATGAACTATAACTAACTAACATGAAATACTCTCCATAAGGAGGCCAACACAGAGGTACAACTCAATCACAATCTAGAGATAGAATATGGCACGATAAAATAGATAAAAAATCCTCAACTGAGGTACAACAGAAATGAAATAACAAGTCTCAACATCTCTAAAATATACAACTCTGAGAACAAGGATAACAGCTAAACATGAAAAAAACAGTCTAAGCTATCTATACTATGCAAGGGGTATCATCCTCAGCAGCTGCCTGAACCTCCCAGGGGTCCAGGTCGCGAGTGTCATCTAGGCAAGCTCCAAAGTAAGGGGTGCAGGTTCCTCATCATCCTCTGTAAAATTTTCAACAGGTCCAGTCAGGACGGGAGCGAGCACAATACATCTCAGCAGATCATAGCAGGTTAGAAAATATAATCATGCAGTAAAGTAAGATACATAAACTGAAAGAAAGTACAAATGTAAACAGAGAGAGAACTGTAATAGAAATATCTACTATAAGTAGAGATCTACCAGTGACTAGTGATTTAGAGTACAAAGTCGACATGAACGACTTGATTTGCACATGGCTATACTAAAGAGGCGTACATGGCTATTCTACTTTAGAATTGTTCACATGACTATTTATACTCTCCCGTACCCCCAATCAATACACAAGGATCCAGCCAGGTTATGTTATGATTCCATGCAAAGGCCCACAAGGGGTGATACATGGAGGGCCCATAAATGGGTGACTGGAAATGCCCATAAATGAGTGATCTGGGAATGCCCATAAATGGGTGATTCAAAGAAGACTCTGTGATGTGAGAGTACATGTCACAAGTGATCAATGAACCGTGAAGCATATGATACACCATGTAAGTGAAACGCAAAACATGTGGTATCCGATGCTCCTTAGGGGATAACATCTCAAGAAAGGATCCATATAGTACTAATCCGTGTGGCCAACGTAATAGTATCAAGTAAAGTAATTTAAAGCAGAAAAATAATTCTAAACAGGATATGAAATGATCAGAGAATGTACTCGCCTCGTATCTGAATGTTGAAGTAAGTTGTACTGTCCGAGATGAGGTACCTGACTCCTAGTTAGAGCAACACAAGTCAAGATGTATAGGGGATGATAATAGTAATCTACAATGCATCTGCTGTCTAGGTCAAACTAGACTAAAGTCAACTATAGTCAACTAGACTAGTCAAACTAGGTCAACTAGGTCAAACTTAACCCAAACAAGTCTGATAAGTCTCACTAGGCCTAACCAAGCCTAGTCTAGAAATCAACACCAATCACAAATCATTATAAGCTATCCACATATTATACTTATAGGCATATATTAGCTACATACAATTCTTGCATACCTTCATCACATATATATATACATATGGAGATAGAGAGATAAAGAGCTAACATCATGTAGAGGCTATGTGGTTAGTATGTGTGTACATGAAGGTGTATAGCAAGAATGGTTCAAACACTAGCTAACTATTATGGCATCTAATGTATATTCCTACACCTATATACATTCACATATAATGCATACATATATATACAAGGTAACTATAAGTAAAAGTATATATAGAGGGGGTGGAAATGTGTATAGTGTCATGGCAAGGTGAAATGAAATGTGTCTAAGTGTACATAGGCTGGTTATGGGCTGGGGACTGATTTTTGGATAGGAATTAGACTGAACAGGGACAGCTATGGGCTGTGTAGAGGCTGGGTTTAGGGGGCCTGGTTAGGGGCTGCTCTGGGGGCCAATGCTGATATGTAGGACCAAATTAAGGACTGGTTATGGGCAGCTATAGGACTGATAATATGGAGAGTTTAGGACTGTATCATAACAGTGAAATAACAATATGGTTCACATGACTATATGGCATGGCAGGGGATATCATGGGATAGGAAACAGTGAGTGAGTGAGTGAAGTGTGTTTGTGTGAGGGAGTGTGTAGCTGTGTTCAACACGTGAGGGTGTAATGGTGGATAGGTCTTAGGAATGTGAAGTATAGAGTGACATAAATGGCGAATGTGTGTACAATAGGAAAACAGTAGGTAGCAGTGTTCTCAGATTTATTTGCAATGTGACAGCAAGGTGATCTCAAACATTCAGGTTAACACAATTCAATGATTATAAACCTCATGAATGGTTCTCAGGTTCTAGGGAACAAGTGTGGGTGAGTGATACATGGTTGTGTCCACACATGAGTGTGAAACATATGAGTTCTCATTTTTAGTGTGTAGCATATATGTGTACAGGAACCTTGTGTGTATACATACATAAAACCTGTGTGTAGGGGATACTTAGAATAGGCATGTTCATGTGTGTGTGTGAATGTACGAAATAGAAACAGAGAATGGTACATGGATATGTGAATAACAATGCATTTGTGTGTGGGAAATAGGAAAAACAGAAAAAGAAACAGGAACCATTGTAGTGTTAGGAACATGTGTGAAAAATGTGAGATTTGAGTGTGTGTAAAGATGAGGATGTATTAGAGATTGGGGTGTGACAGTGTCATATAGATCACAGTGAGTGTCATATGTGAAATTTGATTTACAGAAAAGGGTAAAATGGCATTTGAATCATTCATCCCATGACTAACTAACAATGTTAGGAATTAGCATGGAAAGAACATGAATCTCGGTTGACAGTTTAGCAAGGAGCTATTGGCAGTTCAAAATTCAAATTGAAACCTATCTAGCAGTTCATATTAACCAAATTAAACCTGTTCTCAGTTGATAGTGTATTGGAATTCCAATTTACATATGGGTTTTCAGGTTTGGTAAACATAGGTAAATCTCAGTCCTGGTAAACCCAGGCTTGTGTACAGTGTCCAGAGTATCTCAGAGTCTCAGATTTCTCAGGTTACATGTCCATGTATAAGGTTAACTGATACTCAACATCAACTGGAAAACAGTTATCATTAATTCAAATCTCAGGAATCATATGATAGGTAATTCACAGTTCACTTCTCAGGCTGTTAACTGACAGTTAACATTTCCAAACCATCAATATCCAATTGCCAATCCTAACTAAAATCAATCCAATTAAATTCTCACATGTAATCCATCATTTAGATTTACTAATACACATATCCATGGGTTTAAACATGGCAATAATCATTCAAAATTCAGTTGGAAAAACTAGGATCAAATGCAGAACCAAATCAGCCCAATGTATCAGTGGTATCCGACATGCATATTCGAACCAACTCACAATCTAAATATCCATACTCAACAAAAGCCAATTTCGAATGTAACATTGAGCTAACCATGAACAACAAGTTATGTAGGGAGAATTTGCAACTAAAATAATCAATTAGAATTAAATTAAAATGGGATTCGAAGTTCAGGAAACTGATATCAGGTATCAGTCGAACCTTGAACCCAACTCGAATCAATATTCCACTCCTCATATCAAACCACCAATACTAACATGTAAACTAACTAACATACATATATATAAATCTATTCATGACAATTTAGCATCAATATTCAGTTTAGAATGGAAACTAAAATCGAAATTTCAAAACTGGAATTTGTATCAGAAAATTGGGAAAACTCTTGATTTGAAACCCAAACCTCATCCAAACCCAAACCAACTTGTACAGAGTGTCCCCCTGTACATGTGTCAGGGGTTCATACTCGGTCTCGTTTCCTGGAACGAAGTGTCCAAATTCGAAATGGATCCATCACCTGAAACTAGCAGTGAGGACTGCCTCGTGCAGCCATGTCGAGTCCAATAGGACTCGACATACAACACGAGAAGGGTCGTGTCTATGTCCAGTTATAAAGTGAGTCTAGGGCTAGGGAATAGACACCCTGAATCGGTCTAGACCGTGTCGTGTCCGAACTAAACGTGCGTATCAGACGATTTTTTGCGCGTGTGCAGCAGTGCACGATCCGTGTGCGTGTGATTTCTCCTCATGTAGTGAACCATATCCCAAATTTTGGGAGCATAGTGTCAGTGTTTGCCCCATCATTCCCACAAAATTTCGTGTCCCCACGTGTCCTACACAGTGAGTTATAGGACCCGAAATGCAGGACACTGCACGCTGTCCAGAACACATGTTCGTGTCCCCGTGTGGATACGGCACAGCACGAAAATCATAGATCAATGACATGAAATCAAACACTACACCTAGTACTATAAGTTCATTCAAACACATTTCAAAAATAATAATAATAACACGAGTGTGGCATTTCATCAAACACCTACACTTACACATTGACACGTGTCTGATACGGACACCAAACGAACACGAAACGACACAAATCCAATACCTACTGCTAGGGGACACCAAGGGCTTCCTATCCATGCAAAGAAAATGAAATTTGGTAGAGGGAATAAGGATTTACCTATATGTTCAATTTGCATGAAAAAGCTTCAAAAGGGGGGTTTCTTCTTGATGGCCAAGTGCTCCAAATTGGTCCAAACCTGAGATTTCTCTCCATGGACATGAAATAGAGTTGGATTAGGAACTAATGCAAAAGACTAGAATGGAAAAGGAATTAAAATAAATAATCTA
Organism: Iris pallida; assembly: GCA_029216955.1. Lineage (NCBI taxonomy): Eukaryota > Viridiplantae > Streptophyta > Magnoliopsida > Asparagales > Iridaceae > Iris > Iris pallida. The sequence continues at coordinate 13,483,995 of JANAVB010035420.1, forward strand.
TGGGTTGGGAAGAATGGACAAACCTCTTTCTTCAAAACTTGGAGAATTAATAAAAGAGGCAAGAACAAATGGAAGAGGCATTAAATAGGGGTGTAAAACCCTAGGTTGGCTGCCATGGGTGGGCTTGTTGGGGTTTGGGCTTAAGTCATCGGCCTATGGTTCAATTCACAAGTCATTAAATCACAAGTCATTGCATTAAACCATAAGTCATGACTTAATTTCACTAAACCTAATCCCCTCATTCTAAAACCAATCTCTAGTGACTAAAATGGGTTAACTCAAGTTAGGCTAGGGTTACCATAGCTAGGGTTAGGTTCTAGGCTAGTCTACAAGCCTCAACTAGTCAAGACTAACATAACACATAGTAATATTTAATTAATATTAAATTCACACAAATTCCCATAAATATAATAAATTCAAATAAATCCTAAAATGACCAAAATACCCCCTAGGCTAGGATCCTAATCACATGGCTAGCCTCTAGGACAGACAGTCTCTATGGTTTCACTAGCTGCACACCAAATCACAAGTCATGATTTAAATGGTTTAAAAATGATTAAAAATTACCAAAAATCATATTATTATTTAAATATCATAATTAAATAAATTAAAATAAAAATTTCAAAATTACCTCATTTTAGAAACTGGGTGTTACAGTATTTCGATTTATTTTTCGAATTGTTTTTTAATGGAAAATTAGAACTAGGTCTTGTTTATTGGTTTTCACTTAACTGAGTTGTTTTCAAGTCGATTTGTGTCGTGTCTTGCTCACTGGACACGGTCGCACACGAGGGGGTTTGCGTGTCCTACTACTCGGGGCAAATTACTCACTGGATAGGACACGAGGACGTGAAACTCGACACACACCTTTGGCAGTGTCTGACATGCCACATGTCAAGTTTCAGATGACCACGTGGCGTGTCGAGGGAGAATCAGTATCGTACTAATTTTTTACTGTGCAGTGCACAGGAGATCGGGTTCTGATACGTTGTCCTGGACACGTCTGTACGACTCGACACGGGGATTCAGGGTGTTGTACACGTAGCTGGACCCTAGGCGAACCTAGGGACACGACCACGAGACACTTGGACACCTGTGTCGTGTCCTAGACCTAGGTGAACACGTGCACGAGACAGTGCACTGTGCAGTGCCTGTGCCCGATTTGGGTTTAATTGATGTGGACACGGCTGTGTCCTGTTTGCTTGGACACGACTGACTCCTGGGACACGTGCACACCCTATATTAGAATTACCAACCTTTAAATTTGAATTTTAGTTTGTTTTTTATTTGCATTTTCAATTTCCCCTAAAATCCTGATACTTGTTATTTTCTGTAATTTTCCTGTTTAATATTTAAACTTTGGTAGTTAATTTGACCTATTTAACTGAGGTTAATTAGTGGTTTTATACCCTAATATAGTTCTCCTACTTGTAATCTAACTATGGGTCGATTTTGGGGTTGTTTGGTTGATATTTGAAATCGAAATGGGTTTTGAAGTATGGGACTGAAATTTGTAAATGTATTGTTTCCTTTCCCTTCCTTTCTCACTCACTGTCTATTTCCTATTTCACACACTGATTGCTATTCTATACTCACACACACACATAACAGTTAAAAATCTGAGAACACCACACTGCTACACTCTAACACACACACTTTATTGATACACACACACACCTATAGCTAAGTCACTCTCACACTCCTCATTACCAGATTTGGACTGAGCACCCACAAACAGGTTGTCCTAACACACTTACACACACAAATGTCAGCCATTCACCCATCTATAACCAAATGCCACACTTGTTGTCACTCACACACACACAGGTTTATGTATATAAAACACACACTCACAATCTCATATGCAAACACTCACACACACTCTAGCCTATATGAACACATTGCCTATATGTGTGTTCTTCCCTCCTAACCCTATCTATATACAAACATGCATGTGTAATGTATAGTGTATGTATATCTATATGTATATATGTATTAAGCCTATATGTAGGTATATGTATATGAGTATTTATATCTAATTGATAGGCCTATTAGGTATATAAATATGCTAATATATATGTGGATATATGTTTGCTAAGTAATGTGTGCCTATAGGTATTGTGTTATGACTTGGACAGCTTGTATAGGTTGTATGGACTTGATAGACTAGTGTAGGCTTGTTTAGACCTAGGATGACTTGTTTGACCTAATTTAGACTTGTTAGACCTAGTTTGACCATAGTTGACCTAATTTGACTTCTAGGGTTGACCATAGTTGACCAAGAGTTGACTTTGGCCTAGATTGACCTAGATTCATTTAGAATGCATTAAATTGCATCTTGTTATCATTTTAGACTTGTTGTGACTTGTGATGTTCTGATTAGGAGCCAGACACCTCTCCTCGGACAGTACATTTCATCCGGACACTCAGATACCAAGCGAGTACATTCTCTGATCATTTCATATCCTACTTAGAATTACATTCCTGCTTTAGATTATTTGATGCTGTTATGATATTATCACAGATTAGTATTATATGGATCTTTTCATGCGATGTTATCCCCCTCGGGAGCATCGGGTACATTATGTCATGTGTATTTTACTTTCATCATGTACTTCTGTGCTTTCACCATACATGTATACTCTTGTGAATCATGTACTCTCATGTTCACGGACCTCATGCATATACTATCATGTGCACCCTTCATGGGCCTTCATGTGATATCCTGTATAATAACATAGCCTGCTTAGATCCTTGTGTATTGATTGGGGAACGGAGGAGTGCTAATAGTCATGTGTGTAGAACCCTAGAGGGGTGTGAATAGGGAAATAAAAAATAACTAGAGCAATAGAAGCAATATATGACAAATAAAAGTAAAGAGTAAGAAGATCAAACACAAGATGTATCCTGGTATCCTCGCTTGAGGCAATCCATTCCCGGAACTTTCTCCGGCTTAAATCCACTATTTAATCAAATAGTACACACGAGTTTGGATCCGAAGAACTCGCCAACTTAAACACGAGTTTGGATCCGAAGACTCGCCAACTTCAACATACGAGTTTTCTTACGAAGGCTCGCCAACTTCAAACAAATGAGAAGAGAACTTGTTGATCTTCTAACATGTGAAGATCGAAAATTATAACTCTTAAATACTCTAGCACTTTGGGAAAGGATGACAATTTAAAAGCTTGGTAGAGTATTAATGGTGGAGCTCTTGGTTGCTTGAAAAATTTATGGCAAGAGTTGGTGAAAGCTTAATAAGAGAGAAAGCTTTCTTTATAGAGAAACCAAGAGTGGGTGGCATTTAATGCTCTGGATACAGCCAGACCATATCGTCGGTATACAGGGGCATACCGTCGGTATACCGGTCAAATAGTAACGGTCATATTAATATCCGTTGAGAGCATTAAATTCGGCCATTAATGCTAGTCAGAGTGATTCAAAAATCAAATATATGTAACCCGGTATACCGTCGGTATGCCGACATTTTGTCACAGAACATTTTTGTGGTCCACAAAAAGGTATACCGTCGGTATGCTAGAGCATACCGTCGGTATGCCGACAATTTATCACAGCAAGTTTGTGGGCGATAAAATGGTTATACCGCCGGTATGCCGACAATTTATCACAGCAAGTTTGTGGACAACGAAAACGATATACCGTCGGTATGCCGGAGCAACCGCCGGTATGCCGCTCTGTAAGATATTGATTTTGACTTATGCTTTTAGTTGTCATCCAACCTTAAGTGTTTACAGATATACCTAGACCTTGTACAGACTCAAAACTTTAAGCAGTAGGAAGCCGTCTATGCAAGGAGCACCGGTATCTGGTTCAGTCTTCAATGCAATGGATGGTAGCACTTGAAAGGATAGTCTTTATGTAGTAGAGCTTCTGAGAAGATATGAATCTGAAGACATAGAAAACTAAACTAAGAAGATGTTGTTCATGTATCAAAATAAAATGTGCCAAAATCTCCCCCATTTTGATAATTGACAAAATAGAGAGATAGCATCTTCAGGGAGTAACTCCCCCGTCGGTAGACAACTCCCCCTCAATACGTTTTCTCCCCTTTGTCACTTAGTCAAAGATGGAGAAAACGATAATAAAAAAATATGTGGAGCACAGTATCATAGATAAAAGCATGTATTTAGATAAAAGTTTAAACAGTGATACATACAGGACACCCATACTACATAAGACATTAAAAAAGACTCTCCTCTACGAGAGTTAAGCAACATAAGAAAGACAAATATCAAGTCCCCGTAGGACTGCAAACTACTAGAACCAACCAACCATAGGTCCCCGAAGGACCGCAAAAGACAAAGTAAAAACAAACACAAGAAAGTAAGATACTCAATTATTCGACACCACCACCAAAAGGAAGCCACCCCTACTCGTCAGCCGAATCATCTCCACCCTCCTGAGCCTGGCGGAAAGTGCTAAAGGGATCATTGCCGTCTGGGTACATAAAATCATAGGCATTGGGATCAGAGAACCGTGGGGCCTGGTACATTGGATACTAAAGATTCGGATCCAGAAAAGCATCCCGGTCCTGAAGAGTGCGTTGAATGAAATAGGCCTGGTCAAGGAAGCTGGACTGAATCAGAGTGCCAAGGCCACGAGTGTGGGCACGCATCTGCTCCTCTGCCTGAGCCATACGCATGTCGAAATGCTGCTGCGTCAACGGCATGTAGCGGCCCGAGGCAGAAGGAGTAGCGGCAGGTACAGCAGGAGAAGAAGCCGACGGCTCTTGGAAGGAAGAGGCGTGGGATGTGGAGGCACCACCGATAGAGCAAAAACAAGAGGTAGGATGGGACGCCGTTCGAAGAGCAAAGGAGAGGTCGACTTGCTTAGCTTCCAGAATGAGAGTGATAATGAGCCGTAATAAAGATTCTGCTTCCCCGCTGGCATGACGCCTTTGAAGACATGAAGGAGAGTCTTGGGGAACCAAGACTTCCTCGCATAGAGGTAGTACATGTACACCAGGGCGTCGCCGGTAATGGCATCATAATTGCCGCCCTTCGGATAGAGTGTGTGGCACACGATCCGATGGAGCTCGTAATAGAACGGCTCCAGCTGTGCGAAAGGGCCGAGATAGCAGGAGGGTTGGGGCCCTTGTAAATGATGTGGCAGAACTCGTCGAAGGGGGTCTCCCCGAAGATTTAAGAGCAGCCAAGGCGACAGAGCTTCGCCTCTGTCCGGGACGCCGAGGATGTTGGAGATGTCCTGAGCCGTGAGACAGAAATGTCGATCGTTGACCATCGTCTGTATGGCGTGTTCGTCCGGGACCATGTTGCAGTAGAAGAGATGGACGCGACGGGTAGACGGGCACCTGACGTCGAAGAAGGCATGATAGTCCGGCCTCGTCGAAAAGAGAGACATGGCCGGGGAAGAGATTCCAGTTGATTGTACGGCCTTGAAGACATTATGGTGGACGAAGTGTTGAAACCAAGTCTCGGCCTCCATGGAGGAGGTGAAAACCCGCTGATCATATCCATGAGGGAGAGCCACGGAGTGAAGGGATTAAGAAGGTGGAGGAGGAGCGGGGACGCTTGGGATTGGCCATGGAGGAAAGGAAGAAAGTTGAGGAGGAAGTTAGGGTTTGAGGTAGAAGTGTAAGAGAAGAAAAAAAAAGATAGGGTTTTAAAGTGGAAGGAGGGAAGTAACGTTTTGGAGTTCGGAATGGAAGGGGTGGGTTGGAAATGATGGAGATAAAGGAGGAGTTATGGGGAAGTGGAGGGGATGGGTAGTTAATGTGATTGTAAGTTATGAAATGGGAAGAGGAGAGGGATAATAAATGTGGAAGTGATGGATGGGAAGGGTATTAATTAAGGAAAGAGGGAATAAAGAGGGAAGGAAGGAAAGGTGGGCCCGATTCTGAGTTGGAAAAGCTGTCCGCCACGAACCGATACCGTCGGTATGCCGACGTATGCCGACGGTATGCCGCTTTTGACACAGAACCTAGTTCCGAATCAAAAATGGCATGCCGTCGGTATACCGCCGTATACCGTCGGTGTGTCGGCCAAGAACAACTAAGAGTCAAAAGTTAAAATGCCTAATTCTCGGCAAAGAAAAATGAAGCGATCTTTCGGAAGCGGTTTGGTGAAAATATCGGCTAACTGATAAGTAGTGTCAATAAATTCAAGATGAATATCCCCCTTTTGTTGATGGTCACGAAGAAAATGGTATCTAATTTCAATGTGCTTCGTGCGTGAGTGACAAATCAGGTTTTTCGTGAGATTGATCGAGCTAGTGTTATCACATTTAATAGGGGTACAAGTATGAGAAATGCCATAATCTAAAAGTGTTTGTACATCCAAAGAATTTGTGCACAACAGCAACCGGCCGTATATTCTGCCTCAGTGGTTGAAAGAGCAACAGAATTTTGTTTCTTACTAAACCACGATACCAAGGATTTCCCAAGAATTGGCATGTGCTAGTGCTTTTTCGGTCAATCTTGCATCCGCAAAATCTGTATCGAGAAGCTGTGAAGCTCAAAGGATTAAGATTTCGATACCAAAGGCCCATGTTCACGGTACCTTTGAGATATCGAAAAATACTTTACGGCACATAAGTACGATTCCTTTGGATTTGCTTGATAACATGCACAAAGACATACACTAAACATGATATCTGGACGGCTAGCAGTTCGATAAAGTAAACTACCAATCATACCTCGATACTTACGGATGTCAACCGATGTGCCATCTTCATCATTGTCAAGCTTTGTCGTTGTTGCCATAGGAGTCCTCATTGATTTGGATGAGTCAAGTTCGAAACGCTTGAGGAGATCCTTTGTATATTTTGCTTGATTGATGAAGGTCCCTTTGGGTCCTTGTTTGATTTGTAATCCTAAAAAGAATGATAGCTCACCCATCAACTCATTTCAAATTCTTCCTACATAACTTTAGCAAATTCTACACAAAGTGTATTGTTAGTAGAACCAAAAATAATGTCATCGACATAAATCGAACCAATAAAAGAGTGCCATTATGGGATTTGATAAAAAGTGTTGTGTCAACCTTGCCTTAGAAAAATTGTGTGAAATAAGAAAGGAGCTAAGGCGCTCATACCAAGCACGGGAGATTGTTTGAGGCCATAAAGGGCTTTGTGGAGTTTGAACACGTGATTAGAAATTGAAAATTTCAAAGCCAGGAGGTTGTTTTACATAAACTTCTCTTTAATAATACCATTCAGAAAAGCACTCTTAACATCCATTTGAAAGAGTTTAAAATTATTAAAACAAGCAAAAGCACATAGCATATGAATGGATTCGAGACGAGCAACCGGAGCGTAGGTTTCGTCGTAGTCAATACCTTCCTCTTGGTTATAGCCTTGAGCAACCAATCGGGCTTTGTTTCGAGTCACTAACCATCTTCATTAAGTTTATTCCGAAACACCCATTTAGTCCCAATAATGGGATGATTGCTAGGTTTTGGGACAAGTTCCCAAACCTTGTTTCGCTCAAATTGATTTAGCTCTTCTTGCATCGCTATCATCCAAAATTCATCAAAAAACATCATTAACATTTTTAGGCTCTATTTGAGATATAAAAGCCACGTTTGCAGAAAGATCATGAGTTGAGGATCTAGTGCTAACACTGGAGAAGGATCCCAATTATAAGTTCCTTAGGATGGTTGGTGACAAATCTCCATTCTTTTGGGAGATCCTTTTGAGGAGGCTCGAGAGGTGGAGACTCTTTTGTTGGAGGAGTCACAACTTCATTGTTAGATGAAGAAGGACGATCTCCAATAGAGGAGTTCTCTAACCCAAACGAGATGTCATCAACATCATCGAAAGAAGAGAATGTAGAAGTATTAAGTTCATTAAAAGACATTAATTGACTCTTTGACAAGACTTCTTTTATTAAAAACACGAAAACCTTTACTATGCTAGAGTATCCAAGGAATATTCCTTTATAGGCTTTTTTTCAAACTTGCCTAGGTTATCCTTGGTATTCAAAATAAAACAATTACAACCAAAAACTTTAAAATATTCAATAGAGGGAATTTTGTCAAACCAAAGCTCATAAGGAGTCTTCTTAGAAATAGGTCTAATCAAGACCCTATTTATAACATGACATGCCGTGTTAACGGCTTTCGCCCAAAAATATTGGGGGAGCTTATATTGGTTTAACATAACCCGGGCCATATCGCAAGGGTTCTATTCTTTCTCTCCACAACACCATTTTGTTGAGGAGTACGTGGACAAGCAAAATCATGTCCAAAACCATTCTTTTCACAAAAACTTTTGAAATCGGCATTGTCAAATTCTCCTCCATGATCACTTCTAATTTTGTTAATGGAAAAACCTTTCTCATTTTGAACACGTTTACAAAAAGTAACAAATTCACAAAAGTATCACTTTTGCAAGCAAGAAAAATAACCCAAGTAAATCTCAAAAAATTATCAACCAAAACAAAAGCAAAAGCTTGCCTCCAAGGCTAGCAACTCTACTAGGACCAAAAAGATCCATATGAATAAGTTGAAGAGGTCTAGAAGTAATCATAGTTGATTGATTTGAAGGATGACTTTGTTAACTTACTCTTCTCGCATTCTTACACACCATATCCTTTTTGAATGGGATACTTGGGAGTCTCTTACGAGATTCTTGGTAGCAACGAGAGATGGTATCCATGTTGGCGTGTCGAGCCTCATGTGCCAAAGCCAACTCTCATCGTTCTTAGCAACTAAGCACCTGTCATTGTTAGTGTCTTCGACAAGATATAAAACATAGATATTGTTTTCTCTAATGCCTTCATAAACAATAGATCCATTTGAACTATCGGTAATAAAGCATTTGAGCTTAACAAACTTGATATCATAACCATTATCGGTAAGATGACTAATAATAAGAAGATTGTGTTTAAGATTAGTAACAAGACACACATTCTTAATACAAGGATAAGGAGGGAACCTATATTACCATTTCCTATAATGACCTTTAAGATTGTTACCAAAGGAGACGTGTCCTTCCTTCTTCATCGATAGCATTATAAATAATGAAGCATCCCCGGTCATGTGCCGTGAACAACCGCTATCGAGAATCCACTTGCTTCTAGCATGAGAAGTCTTCACCTACAACATAAGTTGAAGATGAACATTTTGGTACCCATGATCGTATGGGTCCTTGAGTGTTAGTCTTAGGAACCCACTTAAAAACTTTCTTATCAACAAGTTTCTTGTATGACAATAATTGGTCGTATGTCCAAGCAAGCCACAGTAGTTGCAAATCATAGAGGATTTAGAAGAAGATGTGTGAGAATCATGCATATAATCTCTAGTGTGAGGAGCTCTAACATTAGTATTATGATGATGATAATAAAAAGCATGATGCGAAGTATTTTTCTTACAAATGGTCCTTTCCTTGTGTTAGAAAAGGATTGTGTGTAGTGTTCATGTAAGAAGTATGCCTAGCATTGTGATGATGTGGAGGTGTCTTGGAGTATGCATATGAGTAGTGTTCTTATTACCTAATTTCTTACTCTATACAAGAAGATCATTATACTTAATAAAGTATCATATTCTCTCCTATTAGCATCTTGAACTTTATGCATAGCAAATTCATAAGCTCTTCTCATGGATTGAATCTCATCATCCTTTTTCTTGATGGTGACAAGAGATTCTTGAAACTTGAGTCGCAAAGACTCTATCTCATCCGTGTCAGAAGCAGGAGATTTTCCTTTACATCAATAATGATGCTTGAGAGTCTTTCTACTTCAAGTTGAAGAGCATCAACCTCTTTTAGAGATTTCTTATATTTATTCCTAACACCTTTGTGCTCTTCATGCAATTCAAGTATAGCTTTCTCCAAGTCATCATAAGTAAGAGTATTTAAGGAGATCATCAAGTACCTCATCGGTTGCCATAAGACAAACGTTGGCATTGTGTTTGCACTCTTTGTCGTTATCGGAGTCGCTTGCGTCACTCTCACACCAAATGCTTTGTTGGTGAATTTCTGTAGGACGAGCTTCTATGCTAGGCTTCTCGTACTTGCTTGAGTCTTTTCTTATCATCGGACAGTCCCTCTTGATGTGTCCAGGTCTTCTGCATTGATAACACGCGGATCTTCCTCATTGTTCTGTCTGAAGCGGTTGGCTTTGTTAAATTTGAGGAACTTCCGAAGTGCTTAGCTGTGAGAGCTATTTCTTATCGTCGTCCGACTCATTATCGTCGAAGCTATCCTTGGAGTAGGACTTTGTAACTTTGAGAGCAAGAGACTTCTCTTCTCTTTGGTCTTCTCCTTCTCCTTCTCTTGTATGAGGATTCATCTTAATCCTTCATATCGAGTTCATGAGTCATTAGCTTACCCATGAGGGTCTCAATTCATGACTGTAAGGTCGTTCCCCTCAATGATTGTGGTAGCTTTAGGACTCCAAACTTTTGTCAATCCTCTAAGAATTTTTCTGATCTTTTCATGAGCAGGATATTCTTACTAAGAGAAGAGAGAGGATTAATAATATCACCAAAACGAGTAAACATGCAAGTAATAGATTCATCATGCTTCATCTTAAAGGACTCATATTCTTGCGTGAGTCTACTAATCTTGGATTCCTTCACTTGTGAAGTACCCTCGTGTGTGACTTCAAGTAACTTCCAAATCTCATTGAAGTCTTGCAAGTAGAGATTCGTTGAATTCACTACTGTCGAGAGCACAATAAAGAGCGTTCATAGCCTTGGCATCTCGACTCGCAAGCTTCTTGGTGTTTTCAGTAAGTGTCCCTAAGATGTCAGAAGCAATATCCTCAATAACTCTGGAAGGAGTAGGAAGACCATTTATCACACAATCCCATAAATCGAAATCTATGGACTTCAGATAAATGCTCATCCTAATCTTCCAGTAGTTATAGTTGGTTCCATCAAATAGGGAGGCCTATTTGTGGAGTGTCCTCATTGTGGAAGGTGTTGATACTAGGGTTAGTGGCCATGGATCACTCAAAGGATGTAAATCCAAATCAAGAGAACAAAGCTCTGATACCAATTGTAGAACCCTAGAGGGGATGAATAGGAAATAAAAAATAACTAGAGCAACAGAAGCAATATATGACAAATAAAAGTAAAGAGTAAGAAGATCAAACAAGATGTATCCTGTATCCTCGCTGAGGCAATCCAGTCCCGGAACTCTCTCCGGCTTAAATCCACTATTTAATCAAATAGTACACACGAGTTTGGATCCGAAGAACTCGCCAACTTCAACACGAGTTTGAATCCGAAGACTCGCCAACTTCAACACACGAGTTTTCTTACGAAGGCTCGCCAACTTCAAACAAATAAAGAGAACTTGTTGATCTTCTAACACGTGAAGATCAAAAATTACAACTCTTAAATACTCTAGCACTTTGGGAGAGGACAATTTAAAAGCTTGGTAGAGTATTAATGGTGGAGCTCTTGGTTGCTTGAAAATTTATGGCAAGAGTTGGTGAAAGCTTAATGAGAGAGAAGCTTTCTTTTATAAAAAACCAAGAGTGGATGGCATTTAATGCTCTGGATACAGCCAGACCGGCATACCGTCGGTATGCAGCGCATACCGTCGGTATAACGTCAAATATAACGGTCATATTAATATCCGTTGAGAGCATTAAATGCGGCCATTAATGCTAATCAGAGTGATTCAAAAATCAAATATATATAACCCGGTATACCGTCGGTATGCCGTGACATACCGTCCGTATGCCGATTTTGTCACAGAACGTTTTTGTGGTCCACAAAACGGTATACCGCCGGTATGCCGACAATTTATCACAGCAAGTTTGTGGGCGATAAAAACGATATACCGCCGGTATACCGGAGCATACCGTCGGTATGCCGATAATTTATCACAGCAAGTTTGTGGACAACAAAAACGGTATAGCATCGGTATGCCGAGCATACCGCGGTATGCCGCTCTGTAAGATATTATTTTTGACTTATGCTTTTAGTTTGTCATCCAATCTTAAGTGTTTACAGATATACCTAGACCTTGTACAGACTCGAAAACTTTAAGCAGTAGGAAGCCGTCTATGCAAGGAGCGCCGGTATCTGCTTCAGTCTTCAATGCAATGGATGGTAGCACTTGAAAGGATAGTCTTTATGTAGTAGAGCTTCTGAGAAGATATGAATCTGAAGACATAGAAAACTAAACTACGAAGATGCTGTTAATGTATCAAAATAAAATGTGCCAACAATGTGAACAATTCCATAGTAGTGTAGATCATGTGAAACTCTTTAGTGTAGATCATGTGCTAATATGTCATGTTCATATGTGCTATCCTGTACTCTACATCACTAGTCACTATTAGTTCTCTATATACAGTAGCTATTTACTTACAGTTCTCCTTCTTTTACATCATGTACTTCCTTTCAGTTTTTTATCTTACTCTACTGCATGTTTATATTTTCTAACCTGCTATGATCTGTTGAGATGTATTGCTCGCTCCTGTCCTGACTGGACCTGTGAAAATATTACAGAGGACGAGGAGGAGGCCTGTGTGGATACCTTCTACGGGGCAGCCCTAGACGATACTTGTGAGTTGAACTCTCAGAGGACCCAGCTCTATTGAGGATATTACCCCCATTGCCTAGACTAGCTTAGTTAGGCCTTATCTTATTTATGTTGTCTTGAGACTAGTTTAGCTAGACCTTATTTGTCTTTGAGATCTGGATTGTATATATTCTTTCATATTCAGTAGATGGGACTTGTATTCTGGATATTTGTGAGATATCTTAGACTATTTTGATCATCTGTATTTCCTTGAGTTCTATATCATATCGTGCTTTTCTTCCTTAGTTGTGGTTGAGTTTATTTACTGCTATGTCACCCCCATTCGGGGAGTATAAACTGCTTAGAATTATTTTAGATGTTGTGACCTAGGACAATGTTCTACCGCCGACACTGCGGTGTAGGCTGGACGTACCCACGTCTCGTGCCTTACTCTAGGAGCGGGTCGTGATAATAACTAACATGATCAATTTTATAAAAGTTCAAAATTTCCTCATTTTAGAAAAGTGGTCGTTACAAGAAGCTCCCACACGATTCTCTCAATACTATCGACTTCAGTTTAGCATCCGTGTCATTGCTGCACGGTGAGAATCAGAAGCGGTTGACGATATTTTGTACTCGGGTGAATTACTTGCAAGGGTTTAGACAGCTCTCTCTCACCGTTGCAGAATGGTCTAGGATGGTGGGAGCTTCAATGATCTTCTGGCTACTTGGGTTAACGCCTCTCACGGCCACCCGATCGTTGCAACTGCCATCACGTGGGTCATCTAGAAGAACCACAAAAAATTCAGATATGTGTGTAGCTCCCCATCCCAAAATTTTTGAAATATTTTTTATTATTTATTTATTTTAATTAAATAATGATTTTTAAATTTTTTTTATAAATAATTATTTAGTTAATTATTTCGATGGATGACTTTATCCATGGTTGAGTTTTGAAGTACAAGACGACTAGGAATCATAGCACGGATAGCATGGTCGTGTGCCTTGACTAGTGTATTAGCCATACTAGGGAAGACCTAGCCATATCTACCTAACTAAGAAAACCAGGCTAAGTTGTGACATGACCCCTTTAAATATTTTAATTATTTATTATATTTTTGACTTTTAGGAGACCCGACTGTACTATTCTTGCCCGGACTTGACCCAAACCAGTCCAAACTCATGTAGACATATCGTACGCCCAAAAACGACCATGTAGATGTATAGGTATATATAAAATATTTATATTGTATTTTACTTTTATGGCCAAGTAAATAGTTTATAATAGTTATATATGATATATATTTTTATTATCATTAAATGGATAATATATTTTATAAATAATGTCCTATATATTCTTTGGAATCAATAGGTTAAATACGATCTTACATGTATTTGATTATATGTACATACATTTATTTAATTTAATTACAAATGTATACACTTATAATAGTTTTATTTATGTATATTGATTATAATGTTTAGTATTTATATTACATAAGGCTTATTATATATTCCTTGTAAGTTATAAATGTATTTATTTTAGTAAACATGTATTGCAAATGTTATTTAAATATATATTGAGTGTGACTATGCCTTGTAACATATATATATATATATATATATATATTATATATATATATATATATTATATATATATAATATATATACATTTACTTTATTATATAGGGATTTATTTATGTAAGAAATAAGATTCCTATTATTATTATTATCATCATATTATTATTATTATTATTATTATTATTATTATATTATTATTATTATTATTATTATCATTATTCTTATTAAATGGAATAGGCCCAGCCAGCCCATCTCACCCCAAGCCCCTACAAAGCAAACCCCAAGCCCCCACAAAGCAAGCCCCAACCCAGCTAAGCCAAGCTGTTGGTAGGCCGACCCAGAGGATCTATACGTATATATACATATATATCCGAGAGAGAGGAGCATGAAAGATATCGCCTAAAACCTAACCCTGTGCACACAACCCTAGCGCCGCCTGACCATTCGACCCCTGGCCATGTCGTGCGCCTCCCTCCGGACTACCGGACCCCGGTCCCGCTCCACAGAGCCGGCGAACAGCAGCAGAAACAGTTGCAGCAAATGGCAGCAGCGTAGCTGCTGCAAGTCTCGACTTTGTAGCGTATTTTCTGTCTCATCAAACCACCGTTCTTCGATTCATTTCTTCAGGTGAGATCACAACCCCACCCACTCTATATCCTATCAATTAGTTTTAATTTATTCGAAATATACACAGTAAAAGATCGAGTAAAAATCGAGAAAAAAACTGTTCATATTGAACAGTACAACTGAAACGATACTATGTTTTGGAAGGCAAATATCTGCTAATCCATGGCAAATTTTTGAAATCTATTTGAACAGACCTATACAAACTATAGGAGATGGAAATTCCATTATTGGTTTAATTTTAGTTGTGTATCCAGTAAAGAAATCAGGAATGATCAAGAAAAAATTGTAAAAATTGTTTCAGAAAAACTTGAAAATCCTTCGATACGACGTGCGTCCCGCCAATCCGACGTGGTCACGAACCGAAAACATCAAAAGATGCGTATCGGCTTCGTGGACGTGTAGGCTTTGACGGAATTCAAATTTGTTGTATGTGCGACGAATTTGATGCGTATCCGTCAAAATTTACGTGTCAACCTCTGTACAAATTTCCAATTACTTTGTGCAGTTTGTCAATCGAATAAACTTGTGCCATCAGGACCGTATCATTTTTCTGGTCCTGTATGCCAAGTTTGGTCCAATTCTGAGATACTTGATCGGATCATCATTTTGTGGGCCCTACGATCCGATTTAACGGGCATTTTGTACACACCACCTGAATCCAAAATTCGATTGTTTATCCGTTGACATCGTACATTGTTTTCTCTTGTTCTCCTCCAGCAGTTCTTTTATGTATAGTGGCTCTCCCAGTCGTATGTGGTCATGGTTTCATGTTGATTGGTCATGGTTTCGTGTTGTTTGGTCTTTGTTTATATCTGTACTTCTTTATTGCATGATGAACTGCTAGATAGTCATATTTTTATGTATCTTGCTATGTCCCTTGAGGACCTGATGATCTCTTCAGGTTTAGCGATTGCATGAGTTAGCTAGCAGAGCACGATGGTGGATGATTACGATATACTTGCAGGATTTAGGTATTGATATTACGTTTATGGTCTTCTCGTGCTTTCATTCCTTATTATGAGATATCCTACTTTAGCCTAGTTTATAGACTCACATTACTTTTCCTTGGAGTCTTATCGGACATATATGCTAGTGGGCTACAGACCACGACCCATAGTGTTCAATCATGTTTCGTACACTTATTGTGGATTTGAGATATAGATTGTATTGCCATGATTTGGCAGTATACCATAGCCTTGACAGCGTTTACGTATTCGAGTCGGGCTTGAGTCCGCTCGATACGTAGCTGGTTTGCTCATGAGCTTGCGTCCGAAATGCGGGTGCGGGTCGTGACAACGTGGGCCACCAATATTCATCCAACTAACTTATCTGGGAGGTTCTTCGTCAAACTCTCAAAGTCAGCAGACACTGCAAACACAGCCAAGAGGACTTCTGGCGGTCTTTGTCTCCTGACTTTTGTCTACGGAATGGTCGCCTGCCTTATTTCTTGTACTTTTCTGTCTTACTTTTGCGCTTATTTATAAAGGCTTCGGCATTTTGCGCCTTAATATGAATAAAGTTGAGGGGTTTTTGTCAAGGAAAAGAATTTTTTTTTTTTGTCAAGGAAAAGAATATATATTTTTTGTCAAGGAAAGAATATATATATATATATATATATATATATATATATATATATATATATACACACACATGTAAAAATCTTAAAATTTTAAAAGATAAAAAATAATTTCTAAAAATATAAGGAAATACTTGTAACATTTTTTCTTTATGTAGATATATATTTGCCTAGTATAATTCTAATATATATAATACTAATTAATTAACAAACTATTTCAAATTATTAAATAAATACTAACAAAATAATTATGGCCAAATATAAATTAATTAGTTAATATTTACTATATTTTTGAGGGGTTTACATCCTACCAACTTATAAAAATTTCGTCCTCAAAATTTAAAATCAATGCACATTCTCTGAAATACAATGCAATGTGGAAGGAAAAGAGTTAAGTATGAAGATCATACCTTAATTTTTGAACATATGGGAAAAACGGTCACGCAGGTCATCCTCGTGCTCCCAAGTGAATACCTGGTGAGTCGTGCCGCCATGACAAACTAATCAAAGAAATAGAATGATTCATTCTTCTATAGTATACGAGGGTCATTGATGGGGTATTGAATTCTAAGGCATGTTATGAAAACTTCTAATGACAAAGTTCTTAATTTTCTATCATAAATAGTATACTAGTCTATGGTTATAAGGCTATCGAAGTAGTGCTTATGCAATATTGATGCTAACTAAATACTAATATTTTTAGGTAATGATAATGTAGTTATATATGCATGGTGAGCAAGCTAGTGAAGATGTGGTCCTCTCTGATATCCTTCTAGTGCAGGTAGCCGTGGTACTCCTGGTCCTAGAGCTAGTAGCCTTTGTAACTGCTACTGAGCTGGTATTGGAGCAGGTAGTATTGGGCCATGGATCTGCAATGGGGTGCTAAATCTTGTTGTTCTGGACAATCCTTGACCTTATGTTGTCCCGATCCACATTCTAAACACTGGCCCAAACGGATGCGATAATCTCTCAGAATGTGTCCTTACCTCCTGCAGAAATAGCATATAGGCTTCTTCCGAGTCGAGTAGGGTCCTTCTCTCTCCTGCTGATACGTTGGGATGTCTAATCGGTCCACCTTGGTTAACTCTAAATGGTCAGACTGCTGGGGTAGGGCATTTCTGGTCATGCTGAGCCTCCATGCAAAGGAGCTCCTTGCTTCTAGCTTCTTCTAATATAGCAGCATGAGAGTCTCTAGACTACATAATAGTATGCTTCTTGAGCTCTGGTGACAAACCCATGTTGAAACCTTTTGGCTCTCTCTCGATCTGTCAGAATCAGTACCGTATCGAGTCTGCTTAGTCGACTGAATTGTATCGTACGTGTCTACGGTCATGTTCTCCTACTTGAGATGGAGGAACTGATCACAGAGGACATCATGTACGTGGACAAGAAAGAACCTTTCATTAAAAAGTTGGTAGAACTCTTCCCAAGTCTGATCAGTTCCTAAATACCTTTCTCCTACGTACTTTCCACCAGTAGTGGGCATTGTCTTCCAACAATAAGTCCACTGCCATCATCCATAAGTTCTCAGGTAACTGTAATGACTTCAATAGATTTTCTGTGCTATGAGCCACGCAAAACCTCTAGCGGACCCTCGGTACCCTTGAAAGTCTTGGACTTCATCTTGATGAAGTTCTTAATGGAGTCCACATAAGGTTGTGTCTGGTGCTAGTATTAGTACCAGGGTTGGATGTGGACGTAGGGGTCCATTTTGTGAGGCCATCATACCTTGTCTCAGTAGCTCAGTTTTTTGCCACTGAGACTGCAATAAAGCATATGTCGTCTGATTCTAATTGGTCGGGGGTGGTGGCATCTGCTTTCCGAACTGAGGTGGGAACTGAGGGAATGGAGGAGGGGTGGTGGCATATATCCTCCGTGGGACTGTAGTCGGCTACTCATTCTGTCCTACCGAGGTATATAAGTATGAGGGTCTTACTGCATAGTCGATGGAGCCATGTTTGGTTGCTACTTCCCTTGCTAAAATGGTGTAAGGTGACCGAAACCATTCCTATCTCCAACTCAAGGAGCTACCTCCACTAAGCACACTTCTGAGTCAATGCCTATAGGTAGAGCTCAGCTTTTTGACTTAGTTTGAGGCATAATCGAGGCTCAGAAAGAGCAGGCTACTCCCGCAGGAGGGTACAAAAATTTCATCTTGCTACCGTAGCAGCCATGCCATGGAGAGGATGGCTAGTCAGCCACAGATGTAGCCTCAGTCTCATCCATAGCCTGAGGGCACTTTCTTGATTTTAAAAGGCTTGTCCTTTGGGATTTCTATGGCACCGCGGGAATCATCTATGCCGATGAGTGGCTTGAGGATATAGAGAGGTTGCTTCATGTAGCTAGACTTCCAAAAGACCTCAGATAGAGGCAACTGGACTTCAGCTACATGACTTAGCTAGGACTTAGTTTGGAATGAGCTTAAGCTCGCAGTATATAGGAAGGTAAGGAATTTACCTATTATAGGGTGTCATAATAAAGTTAATATATGGATATGTAGATAATACATATAGATAGGCAGGTAATGTGAAACCAGACATTGTCTATATATTAAAATAGGTAAACTTAACCTTAGTTTTACTCGATTTAACCAAGGTTGACCAGTTTGACCCAAAAGTCAACATTTAAGTTAAATTAGTTTGACCCTGGAAGCCTAGTTTTGACCTAGAATTGACTTAGAATGCACATTACACTCTAGATATCCATATTTAACTCATCAGAACACCAATTAACATGTATATCTTATATGTAGGTCTTTGTGACTCCACTTTCCTCGATTCATATTTACTGCTCAGGACAGCAAACGAGTACATTCTTTGATAGTTTTTATTACTTTGATACTTATTATCAGTTATAGTATTTACTTGATTCTTGACACGAGAATACACGGACTAGTATACATTGGATCCCTTCATGAGATGTTATTTTTAGTTTATCCTGGTATATTGGTACTTTCTTATAGTTGTTCTTGTACTTATATAGACACCAATTTGGGAGTCGGCTGGCCCCCTGCTTCTTGAATCATGTGTCGTAATGACATGGTTGGATCCATTATACTATTCGGAGGATTGGAAAGTTATTAGGGTTTATGTGATCATACCCAAGCTACTTATGCATAGCTCACCCTCACCACACGTATGGTGTAGCCTGATCTTATACTACTTGTGTAGCTTTCTATTATGGCCAGCCTGATCCATTATACTTGTACTTCTTCATAGTCGGTCATATGGAATACCTAATCTTGACCCAAGCTGATCACATAACACTAATATCTCAAGTCACCATTTAGATTACATGTTATATTCAGATTACATGTGATACATCATATTCTTGTTTTACTTAAATGTTCACATACCAAGATATAATTACCTGTTTATCCTGTACTTCTCATTACTCAGTTTTGATATCCATCATGTATCTCATTACATTCTGTTTATTATAACACTTGTCAATTTAATAAAATTACAGTTACTGTTTGTATTTTGCTCCAATCCTGACTGGATTATTTTTCAGAAGACTTAGAGGCCTTTTGCCCGACTTACTATGGTTCGGGAGTAGATGAGGATATTGCCTTTGGAGTTGCCCGTGGATTCGATACCCGTAGAGGATGCACCTCCAGTAGTGACTTGGTTATTTAGCTATGTTTTGCTAGATTTGTCTCCAAATTGCTACTTCAGTCTGTTATTTTATTTCAGGATGTACTATTGTCTTAGACCTTCAGACTTATTTTGTTGTGAACTCCTGCTACTATTCAGACTTTTCTTCATTATGTTCTATCAAATTATCGTGCTTATCTTCCTTTAGAATTTGTGATTGAGTTATATATTTCATGTGTCATATTATTCCTTCGTGCGGAGATGACAGGTTATATTTCATATTATTAGATGTTAGATGTTACAGACAACCTATACAGCATTCTACTAGTTGGCTCTAAAAGATTGGATCAATCACCTGCAACCGATTCCGGATTAATTATCAATTGTAGAAAAAGAAATCAAAGAATGGATCCTAACACTTACTAGATTGGTAGCTCGATCTGTCGACAACATGAGAGTAGAGTCAGAGAGAGTTGAGAAGAATTTGCCACTTCAAAGCTCGACGGGGACTTCACTGCCACCGATCAGTCGAGAGAGACATACATCATTGAAGAAAGTAGTGAACCGATCGATCGATATTAAAATGGAGGAATCAACAGAGGAAAAGGAAAGTGACTCACCAACGAGTGATGACTAATGCCACCGATCTTCACAGAGGAGCGCCGTCAGTCGCTACTGAGCATTTCGTCGTTGCCATGGCCGAAACTCCTAGAGGATGGAGGAAGGAGAAGTGGAGGGAACAAACCAGCAGGGCTTCACCATCGTCGAGAGTGGGGAAGAAAAGGAAGGTGGAGGCCCCTATTTATAAGCACGAGGAGAGGAGAGGCGGTTACGGCCGAACGGTGCCGATTGCTCCAGCTATGTCAGTGGGTTTTGGACGATGATTAACGATCATTAAGAGGAGGTAGGGAAGAACCTTTCAGATTTCTTCCAAGCAATCGAGATCGTTGCCGAAGACGTACGGCGGAGCTTGGCCTCTCGTCGTCGGCTAAGAAGGATCGGGCGGTTTTCTCAAATCTGAGAAGAAAAAAGTGGTAATGGAGTTAATTGATAATGGGTTAGGTATAACCTTAATGAGTTTGGATTCGGCATCATAAGGGTCATGACATGTGGGTTTTACTAATAGGCTTGGCCCATGAACTGGTTTGAAGAAAATAGGTGATGCTATAGAATAGATAATGGTTTGTATCAACAATAGGTTGAAGGCTTGGCCCAATAGGAGTGATCTGGACTATATGGTTAGGCAATAGTGCAATAGTGTCGCTACCACTTTTTAGCCTTGAGGTTAGTTTGGTTATTTTGGTTTTTGTGAATTATTTTATTATTTATTGCATTGGTGTTGTGATTTTTGATTTTTCTATTTGAGACCTTAGAGACTAGCCTAGAGATTGACTTTGACTTTGGTGACTTAGTTAGCATAGTGTGGAACCCTAATCTAACTTAAGTTGGTCTTAGTTGACTTGAGTGTGGCTAGGTTCATGAGAGGATTGGAAAAGTTTTGCATTTGGACTTATGGCTAAGGGGTTGAGTTAGCTAGCTAATGATCTTGGCCAAAAGCCCATTCATATGAAACCCTAACCCTAATTCTCAATATGGCCGGCCACCACAGCCTAAGTGTGACCTAATTTCACTCTATATAATGTCTCTTAACTTTTACTTGCCTCTTTTAGAAATCCCCCTTTAGAAAACCCTAATTTCTTCTCCCTTTCATCATTCCTCACCATTCCACCACCAAATTGTTCCAATCTTTTGCAATTGGTTCTAAATCTAGAATAGAGGTTGAAGGAGGCTAGCTTGCAAGGAGAGGAGCTTATTTGGACATTGCTTGAGGAAGGGGCTTCACAATTTGGAGCTTTTTTATTGAGATTGACTCTCTATAGGTAATCCCTTCAAATCACCCCTAAAATCCTGATTTTT
>JANAVB010035420.1:13505763-13737395 GCA_029216955.1 Iris pallida
AACGGCTGAACTCTCCGTGTACTCCTCAACGGTCTGGTTCTCCTGAACCAAACTCTCAAACTGCGCCTCCAAAGCACGAAGTGCGGTATCGGGAAGAATTTTTCTTGAATAGTTTCTTGAACGCTGCCCAAGTCTGACGGCTGTAACCAACCCTCGGGTCCGTCTGGTACCAGGTACGGGCCAAGTCCTGCATCTGACTGGCGGCTGCCTCGATCTGTAATCCTGCTGGTATCTTTGCCAATCGAAATATCTCCTCAATGTGCTCTATCCAATCGTCAGCGTATATGATGCCCTCTGTACCCTTGAAGTCTCGGGGTCCCATTTTCTTAAAGGATGGATATCTTGAGTCCTTGGCTGATACGGCTGCATATGGCCTCCCTGTGGCTGAGCAGCCACTAGCTCCATTGTCGTCCTGACGAACTGGTGAGTATCTTGTCTGCTCTGTCGGATATCACAGACTGGCTCTGCTGTATCTGCTGAGACTCCAAGAATCGCTGAAAAAGGACAAACATCTGAGCCGCATCTACTATTCTGAAGGTAACTTGCTGCTGCTGTTATCTGGAATGACGGAGAAGACCTCCGACAGGTGGAGGTGCACTCCTAAAAGCTGCAGAAGCTCCTATATGAGCAGAAATAGGGGGTGCTGTGGTCCCAGCATCCACAATCGGGCGAGGGATGGTAGGCCTCTCACCAGCGTCTGCTGGGCCAGAGCGATGCGATCGTGTCTCGATCACCATCGTGGAGACAATCAAACAGGAATCGTACTGAGATAGAAACGATAATTCAAGGAGGACAGTTATTCAAGGAAGCAATCTTCAACAGGAATTTAGATGGCAGGAATCCAGTTAAGAGTTTTTCCTAATATGATTGAGTACCTCAAAAAAATAATCCTAATCCTACTGCAGGCTGTAGTGATACTCTAATTCGAATACCACTACACAAACTCGACCTGCATGGGCACCACTAAAAATGTGTCACGACCGCACCCACCGTGAGGGTACGAGTACGTAACAGCGTCCAGCCTACGCCGCAGTATCGACGGTAGAACTTGTTCTAGGTCATGAACTATAACTAACTAACATGAAATACTCTCCATAAGGAGGCCAACACAGAGGTACAACTCAATCACAATCTAGAGATAGAATATGGCACGATAAAATAGATAAAAAACCTCAACTGAGGTACAACAGAAATAAATAACAAGTCTCCATCTCTAAAATATACAACTCTGAGAACAAGGACACAGCTAAACATGAAAAAAACAGTCTAAGCTATCTATACTATGCAAGGGGTATCATCCTCAGCAGCTGCCTGAACCTCCCAGGGGTCCAGGTCAGTGTCATCTAGGCAAGCTCCAAAGTAAGGGGTGCAGGGTTCCTCATCATCCTCTATAAATTTTCAATAGGTCCAGTCAGGACGGGAGCGAGCACAATACATCTCAGCAGATCATAGCAGGTTAGAAAATATAATCATGCAGTAAAGTAAGATACATAAACTGAAAAAAGTACAAAATAAACAGAGAGAGAACTGTAATAGAAATATCTACTATAAGTAGAGAGCTACCAGTGACTAGTGATTTAGAGTACAAAGTCGACATATGAACGGTTGATTTGCACATGGCTATACTAAAGAGGCGTACATGGCTATTCTACTTTGAATTGTTCACATGACTATTTATACTCTCCCGTACCCCCAATCAATACACAAGGATCCAGCCAGGTTATGTTATGATTCCATGCAAAGGCCCACAAGGGGTGATACATGGAGGGCCCATAAATGGGTGAACTGGAAATGCCCATAAATGAGTGATCTGGGAATGCCCATAAATGGGTGATTCAAAGAAGACTCTGTGATTGAGAGTACATGTCACAAGTGATCAATGAACCGTGAAGCATAGTGATACACCATGTAAGTGAAACGCACAAAATGTGGTATCCGATGCTCCTTAGGGAAACATCTCAAGAAAGGATCCATATAGTACTAATCCGTGTGGCCAACATAGTATCAAGTAAAGTAATTTAAAGCAGAAAAATAATTCTAAACAGGATATGAAATGATCAGAGAATGTACTCGCCTCGTATCTGAATATTGAAGTAATGTACTGTCCGAGATGAGGTACCTGACTCCTAGTTAGAGCAACACAAGTCAAGATGTATATAGGGGATGATAATAGTAATCTACAATGCATCTGCATGTTCTAGGTCAAACTAGACTAAAGTCAACTCTAGTCAACTAGACTAGTCAAACTAGGTCAACTAGGTCAAACTTAACCCAAACAAGTCTGATAAGTCTCACTAGGCCTAACCAAGCCTAGTCTAGAAATCACACACCAATCACAAATCATTATAAGCTATCCACATATTATACTTATAGGCATATATTAGACTACATACAATTCTTGCATACCTTCATCACATATATATATACATATGGAGATAGAGAGATAAAGAGCTAGCATCATGTAGAGGCTATGTGGTTAGTGTGTGTGTACATGAAGGTGTATAGCAAGAATGGTTCAAACACTAGCTAACTATTCATGGCATCTAATGTATATTCCTACACCTATATACATTCACATATAATGCATACATATATATACAAGGTAACTATAAGTAAAAGTATATATAGAGGGGTGGAAATGTGTATAGTGTCATGGCAAGGTGAAATGAAACGTGTCTAAGTGTACATAGGCTGGTTATGGGCTGTTGGGACTGATTTTTGGGCATAGGAATTAGACTGAACAGGGAGCTATGGGCTGTGTGAGGCTGGGTTTAGGGGGCCTGGTTAGGGGCTGCTCTGGGGGCCAATGCTGATATGTAGGACCAAATTAAGGACTGGTTATGGGCAGCTATAGGACTGATAATATGGAGAGTTTAGGACTGTATCATAACAGTAAATAACAATATGGTTCACATGACTATATGGCATGGCAGGGATATCATGGGATAGGAAACAGTGAGTGAGTGAGTGAAGTGTGGTTTGTGTGAGGGAGTGTGTAGCTGTGTGTTCAACATGAGGGTGTAATGGTGGATAGGTCTTAGGAATGTGAAGTATAGAGTGACATAAATGGCGAATGTGTGTACAATAGAAAAGTAGGTAGCAGTGTGTTCTCAGATTTATTTGCAATGTGTGACAGCAAGGTGATCTCAAATTCCAGGATTAACACAATTCAATGATTATAAACCTCATGAATGGTTCTCAGGTTCTAGGGAACAAGTGTGGGTGAGTGATACATGGTTGTGTCCACACATGAGTGTGCAAACATATGTGAGTTCTCAGTTTTTAGTGTGCAGCATATATGTGTACAGGAACCTGTGTGTGTATACATACATAAAACCTGTGTGTAGGGGATACTAGAATAGGCATGTTCATGTGTGTGTGTGAATGAATGAAATAGAAACAGAGAATGGTACATGGATATGTGAATTAACAATGCATTTGTGTGTGGGAAATAGGAAAAACAGAAAAAGAAACAGGAACCATTGTAGTGTTAGGAACATGTGTGAAAAATGTGAGACTTGAGTGTGTTGAAAGATGAGGATGTATTAGAGATTGGGGTGTGACAGTGTCATATAGATCACAGTGAGTGTCATATGTGAAATTTGATTTACAGAAAAGGGTAAAATGGCATTTGAATCATTCATCCCATGACTAACTAACAATGTTAGGAATTAGCATGGAAAGAACATGAATCTCGGTTGACAGTTTAGCAAGGAGCTATTGGCAGTTCAAAATTCAAATTGAAACCTATCTAGCAGTTCATATTAACCAAATTAAACCTGTTCTCAGTTGATAGTGTATTGGAATTCCAATTTACATATGGGTTTTCAGGTTTGGTAAATAGGTAAATCTCAGTCCTGGTAAACCCAGGCTTGTGTACAGTGTCCAGTGTCTCAGAGTCTCAGATTTCTCAGGTTACATGTCCATGTATAAGGTTAACTGATACTCAACATCAACTGGAAAACAGTTATCATTCAAATCTCAGGAATCATATGATTGGTAATTCACAGTTCACTTCTCAGGCTGTTAACTGACAGTTAACATTTCCATAAACCATCAATATCCAATTGCCAATCCTAACTAAAATCAATCCAATTAAATTCTCACATGTAATCCATCATTTAGATTTACTAATACACATATCCATGGGTTTAAACATGGCAATAATCATTCAAAATTCAGTTGGAAAAACTAGGATCAAATGACAGAACCAAATCAGCCCAATGTATCAGTGGTATCCGACATGCATATTCGAACCAACTCACAATCTAAATATCCATACTCAACAAAAGCCAATTTCGAATGTAACATTGAGCTAACCATGAACAACAGTTATGTAGGGAGAATTTGCAACTAAAATCAATTAGAATTAAATTAAAATGGGATTCGAAGTTCGGAAACTGATATCAGGTATCAGTCGAACCTTGAACCCAACTCGAATCAATATTCCATCCTTATATCAAACCACCATACTAACATGTAAACTCAATCTAACATACATATATTAAATCTATTCATGACAATTTAGCATCAATATTCAGTTTAGAATGGAAACTAAAATCGAAATTTCAAAACTGGAATGTTGTATCAGAAAATTGAAAACTCTTGATTTGAAACCCAACACCTCATCCAAACCCAAACCAACTTGTACAGAGTGTCCCCCATATGTACATGTGTCAGGGGTTCATACTCGTGTCAGTTTCTGGACACGAAGTGTCCAAATTCGAAATGGATCCATCACCTGAAACTAGCAGTGAGGACTGCCTCGTGCAGCCATGTGAGTCCAATAGGACTCGACATACAACACGAGAAGGGTCGTGTCTATGTCCAGTTATAAAGTGAGTCTAGGGCTAGGGAATAGACACCCTGAATCGGTCTAACCGTGTCGTGTCCGAACTAAACGTGCGTATCAGACGCATTTTTTGCGCGTGTGCAGCAGTGCGCGATCCGTGCGCGTGATTTCTCCTCATGTAGTGAACCATATGCCCAAATTTTGGGAGCATAGTGTCAGTTTGCCCCATCATTCCACAAAATTTCGTGTCCCCACGTGTCCTACACAGTGAGTTATAGGACCCGAATGCAGGACACTGCACGCTGTCCAGAACAACATGTTTGTCCCCGTGTGGATACGGCACAGCACGAAAATCATAGATCAATGACATGAAATCAAACACTACACCTAGTACTATAAATTCATTCAAACACATTTCAAAATAATAATAAAACGAGTGTGGCATTTCATCAAACACCTACACTTACACATTGACACGTGTCTGATACGGACACCAAACGAACGAAACGACACAAATCCAATACCTACTGCTAGGGGACACCAAGGGCTTCCTATCCATGCAAAGAAAATGAAATTTGGTAGGGAATAAGGATTTACCTATATGTTCAATTTGCATGAAAAAGCTTCAAAAGGGGGGTTTCTTCTTGATGGCCAAGTGCTCCAAATTGGTCCAAACCTGAGATTTCTCTCCATGGACATGAAATAGAGTTGGATTAGGAACTAATGCAAAAGACTAGAATGGAAAAGGAATTAAAATAAATAATCTATGGGTTGGGAAGAATGGACAAACCTCTTTCTTCAAAACTTGGAGAATTAATAAAAGAGGCAAGAACAAATGAAGAGGCATTAAATAGGGGTGTAAAACCCTAGGTTGGCTGCCATGGGTGGGCTTGTTGGGGTTTGGGCTTAAGTCATGGCCTATGGTTCAATTCACAAGTCATTAAATCACAAGTCATTGCATTAAACCATAAGTCATGACTTAATTTCACTAAACCTAATCCCCTCATTCTAAAACCAATCTCTATGACTAAAATGGGTTAACTCAAGTTAGGCTAGGGTTACCATAGCTAGGGTTAGGTTCTAGGCTAGTCTACAAGCCTCAACTAGTCAAGACTAACATAACACATAGTAATATTTAATTAATATTAAATTCACACAAATTCCCATAAATTATAATAAATTCAAATAAATCCTAAAATGACCAAAATACCCCCTAGGCTAGGACCTAATCACATGGCTAGCTCTAGACAGACAGTCTCTATGGTTTCACTAGCTGCACACCAAATCACAAGTCATGATTTAAATGTTTAAAAATGATTAAAAATTACCAAAAATCATATTATTATTAAATATCATAATTAAATAAATTAAAATAAAAATTTCAAAATTACCTCATTTTAGAAACTGGGTGTTACAGTATTTCGATTTATTTTTTGAATTTTTTTAATGGAAAATTAGAACTAGGTCTTGTTTATTGGTTTCACTTAACTGAGTTGTTTTCAAGTCGATTTGTGTCGTGTCTTGCTCACTGGACACGGTCGCACACGGGGGTTTGCGTGTCCTACTACTCGGGGCAAATTACTCACTGGATAGGACACGAGGACACGTGAAACTCGACACACACCTTTGGACAGTGTCTGACATGCCACATCAAGTTTCAGATGACCACGTGCGTGTCGAGGGAGAATCAGTATCGTACTATTTTTTACTGTGCAGTGCACAGGAGATCGGGTTCTGATACGTTGTCCTGGACACGTCTGTACGACTCAACGGGGATTCAGGGTTGTACACGTAGCTGGACCCTAGGCGAACCTAGGGACACGACCACGAGACACTTGGACACCTGTGTCGTGTCCTAGACCTAGGTGAACACGTGCACGAGACAGTGCACTGTGCAGTGCCTGTTGTGCCCATTTGGGTTTAATTGATGTGGACACGGCTGTGTCCTGTTTGCTTGGACACGACTGACTCCTGGGACACGTGCACACCCTATATTAGAATTACCAACCTTTAAATTTGAATTTTAGTTTGTTTTTTATTTGCATTTTCAATTTCCCCTAAAATCCTGATACTTGTTATTTTCTGTATTTTCCTGTTTAATATTTAACTTTGGTAGTTAATTTGACCTATTCAACTGAGGTTAATTAGTGGTTTTATACCCTAATATAGTTCTCCTACTTGTAATCTAACTATGGGTCGATTTTGGGGTTGTTTGGTTGATATTTGAAATCGAAATGGGGTTTTGAAGTATGGGACTGAAATTTGTAAATGTATTGTTTCCTTTCCCTTCCTTTCTCACTCACTGTCTATTTCCTATTTCACACACTGATTGCTATTCTATACTCACACACACATAACAGTTAAAAATCTGAGAACACCACACTGCTACACTCTAACACACACACTTCATTGATACACACACACACCTCTATAGCTAAGTCACTCTCACACTCCTCATTACCAGATTTGGACTGAGCACCCACAACAGGTTTGTCCTAACACACTTACACACACAAATGTCAGCCATTCACCCATGCTATAACCAAATGCCACACTTGTTGTCACTCACACACACACAGGTTTATGTATATAAACACACACACTCACAATCTCATATGCAAACACTCACACACACTCTAGCCTATATGACACATTGCCTATATGTGTTCTTCCCTCCTAACCCTATCTATATACAAACATGCATGTGTAATGTATAGTGTATGTATATCTATATGTATATATGTATTAAGCCTATATGTAGGTATATGTATATGAGTATTTATATCTAATTGATAGGCCTATTAGGTATATAAATATGCTAATATATATGTGGATATATGTTTGCTAAGTAATGTGTGCCTATAGGTATTGTGTTATGACTTGGACAGCTTGTATAGGTTGTATGGACTTGATAGACTAGTGTAGGCTTGTTTAGACCTAGGATGACTTGTTTGACCTAATTTAGACTTGTTAGACCTAGTTTGACCATAGTTGACCTAATTTGACTTCTAGGGTTGACCATAGTTGACCAAGAGTTGACTTTGGCCTAGATTGACCTAGATTCATTTAGAATGCATTAAATTGCATCTTGTTATCATTTTAGACTTGTTGTGGCTTGTGATGTTCTGATAGGAGCCAGACACCTCTCCTCGGACAGTACATTTCATCCGGACACTCAGATACCAAGCGAGTACATTCTCTGATCATTTCATATCCTACTTAGAATTACATTCCTGCTTTAGATTACTTTACTTGATGCTGTTATGATATTATCACGATTAGTATATATGGATCTTTCATGCGATGTTATCCCCTCGGGAGCATCGGGTACATTATGTCATGTGTTTTTACTTTCATCATGTACTTCTGTGCTTTCACCATACATGTATACTCTTGTGAATCATGTACTCTCATGTTCACGGAGCCCTCATGTATACTATCATGTGCACCCTTCATGGGCCTTCATGTGATATCCTGTATAATAACATAGCCTGCTTAGATCCTTGTGTATTGATTGGGGAACGGAGGAGTGCTAATAGTCATGTGTGTAGAACCCGAGGGGTGAATAGGGAAATAAAAAATAACTAGAGCAATAGAAGCAATATATGACAAATAAAAGTAAAGAGTAAGAAGATCAAACACAAGATGTATCCTGGTATCCTCGCTTGAGGCAATCCATTCCCGAACTTTCTCTCGGCTTAAATCCACTATTTAATCAAATAGTACACACGAGTTTGGATCCGAAGAACTCGCCAACTTAACACGAGTTTGGATCCGAAGACTCGCCAACTTCAACACGAGTTTTCTTACGAAGGCTCGCCAACTTCAAACAAATGAGAAGAGAACTTGTTGATCTTCTAACATGTGAAGATCGAAAATTATAACTCTTAAATACTCTAGCTTTGGGAAAGGATGACAATTTAAAAGCTTGGTAGAGTATTAATGGTGGAGCTCTTGGTTGCTTGAAAATTTATGGCAAGAGTTGGTGAAAGCTTAATAAGAGAAAGCTTTCTTTTATAGAGAAACCAAGAGTGGGTGGCATTTAATGCTCTGGATACAGCCAGACCGGCATATCGTCGGTATACAGGGCATACCGTCGGTATACCGGTCAAATAGTAACGGTCATATTAATATCCGTTGAGAGCATTAAATTCGGCCATTAATGCTAGTCAGAGTGATTCAAAAATCAAATTATGTAACCCGGTATACCGTCGGTATGCCGACATTTTGTCACAGAACATTTTTGTGGTCCACAAAAAGGTATACGTCGGTATGCTAGAGCATACCGTCGGTATGCCGACAATTTATCACAGCAAGTTTGTGGGCGATAAAAATGGTATACCGCCGGTATGCCGACAATTTATCACAGCAAGTTTGTGGACAACGAAAACGATTACCGTCGGTATGCCGGAGCATACCGCCGGTATGCCGCTCTGTAAGATATTGATTTTTGACTTATGCTTTTAGTTTGTCATCCAACCTTAAGTGTTTACAGATATACCTAGACCTTGTACAGACTCAAAACTTTAAGCAGTAGGAAGCCGTCTATGCAAGGAGCACCGGTATCTGGTTCAGTCTTCAATGCAATGGATGGTAGCACTTGAAAGGATAGTCTTTATGTAGTAGAGCTTCTGAGAAGATATGAATCTGAAGACATAGAAAACTAAACTAAGAAGATGTTGTTCATGTATCAAAATAAAATGTGCCAAAATCTCCCCCATTTTGATAATTGACAAAATAGAGAGATAGCATCTTCAGGGAGTAACTCCCCCGTCGGTAGACAACTCCCCCTCAATACGTTTTCTCCCCTTTGTCACTTAGTCAAAGATGGAGAAAACGATAATAAAAAAATATGTGGAGCACAGTATCATAGATAAAAGCATGTATTTAGATAAAAGTTTAAACAGTGATACATACAGGACACCCATACTACATAAGACATTAAAAAAGACTCTCCTCTACGAGAGTTAAGCAACATAAGAAAGACAAATATCAAGTCCCCGTAGGACTGCAAACTACTAGAACCAACCAACCATAGGTCCCCGAAGGACCGCAAAAGACAAAGTAAAAACAAACACAAGAAAGTAAGATACTCAATTATTCGACACCACCACCAAAAGGAAGCCACCCCTACTCGTCAGCCGAATCATCTCCACCCTCCTGAGCCTGGCGGAAAGTGCTAAAGGGATCATTGCCGTCTGGGTACATAAAATCATAGGCATTGGGATCAGAGAACCGTGGGGCCTGGTACATTGGATACTAAAGATTCGGATCCAGAAAAGCATCCCGGTCCTGAAGAGTGCGTTGAATGAAATAGGCCTGGTCAAGGAAGCTGGACTGAATCAGAGTGCCAAGGCCACGAGTGTGGGCACGCATCTGCTCCTCTGCCTGAGCCATACGCATGTCGAAATGCTGCTGCGTCAACGGCATGTAGCGGCCCGAGGCAGAAGGAGTAGCGGCAGGTACAGCAGGAGAAGAAGCCGACGGCTCTTGGAAGGAAGAGGCGTGGGATGTGGAGGCACCACCGATAGAGCAAAAACAAGAGGTAGGATGGGACGCCGTTCGAAGAGCAAAGGAGAGGTCGACTTGCTTAGCTTCCAGAATGAGAGTGATAATGAGCCGTAATAAAGATTCTGCTTCCCCGCTGGCATGACGCCTTTGAAGACATGAAGGAGAGTCTTGGGGAACCAAGACTTCCTCGCATAGAGGTAGTACATGTACACCAGGGCGTCGCCGGTAATGGCATCATAATTGCCGCCCTTCGGATAGAGTGTGTGGCACACGATCCGATGGAGCTCGTAATAGAACGGCTCCAGCTGTGCGAAAGGGCCGAGATAGCAGGAGGGTTGGGGCCCTTGTAAATGATGTGGCAGAACTCGTCGAAGGGGGTCTCCCCGAAGATTTAAGAGCAGCCAAGGCGACAGAGCTTCGCCTCTGTCCGGGACGCCGAGGATGTTGGAGATGTCCTGAGCCGTGAGACAGAAATGTCGATCGTTGACCATCGTCTGTATGGCGTGTTCGTCCGGGACCATGTTGCAGTAGAAGAGATGGACGCGACGGGTAGACGGGCACCTGACGTCGAAGAAGGCATGATAGTCCGGCCTCGTCGAAAAGAGAGACATGGCCGGGGAAGAGATTCCAGTTGATTGTACGGCCTTGAAGACATTATGGTGGACGAAGTGTTGAAACCAAGTCTCGGCCTCCATGGAGGAGGTGAAAACCCGCTGATCATATCCATGAGGGAGAGCCACGGAGTGAAGGGATTAAGAAGGTGGAGGAGGAGCGGGGACGCTTGGGATTGGCCATGGAGGAAAGGAAGAAAGTTGAGGAGGAAGTTAGGGTTTGAGGTAGAAGTGTAAGAGAAGAAAAAAAAAGATAGGGTTTTAAAGTGGAAGGAGGGAAGTAACGTTTTGGAGTTCGGAATGGAAGGGGTGGGTTGGAAATGATGGAGATAAAGGAGGAGTTATGGGGAAGTGGAGGGGATGGGTAGTTAATGTGATTGTAAGTTATGAAATGGGAAGAGGAGAGGGATAATAAATGTGGAAGTGATGGATGGGAAGGGTATTAATTAAGGAAAGAGGGAATAAAGAGGGAAGGAAGGAAAGGTGGGCCCGATTCTGAGTTGGAAAAGCTGTCCGCCACGAACCGATACCGTCGGTATGCCGACGTATGCCGACGGTATGCCGCTTTTGACACAGAACCTAGTTCCGAATCAAAAATGGCATGCCGTCGGTATACCGCCGTATACCGTCGGTGTGTCGGCCAAGAACAACTAAGAGTCAAAAGTTAAAATGCCTAATTCTCGGCAAAGAAAAATGAAGCGATCTTTCGGAAGCGGTTTGGTGAAAATATCGGCTAACTGATAAGTAGTGTCAATAAATTCAAGATGAATATCCCCCTTTTGTTGATGGTCACGAAGAAAATGGTATCTAATTTCAATGTGCTTCGTGCGTGAGTGACAAATCAGGTTTTTCGTGAGATTGATCGAGCTAGTGTTATCACATTTAATAGGGGTACAAGTATGAGAAATGCCATAATCTAAAAGTGTTTGTACATCCAAAGAATTTGTGCACAACAGCAACCGGCCGTATATTCTGCCTCAGTGGTTGAAAGAGCAACAGAATTTTGTTTCTTACTAAACCACGATACCAAGGATTTCCCAAGAATTGGCATGTGCTAGTGCTTTTTCGGTCAATCTTGCATCCGCAAAATCTGTATCGAGAAGCTGTGAAGCTCAAAGGATTAAGATTTCGATACCAAAGGCCCATGTTCACGGTACCTTTGAGATATCGAAAAATACTTTACGGCACATAAGTACGATTCCTTTGGATTTGCTTGATAACATGCACAAAGACATACACTAAACATGATATCTGGACGGCTAGCAGTTCGATAAAGTAAACTACCAATCATACCTCGATACTTACGGATGTCAACCGATGTGCCATCTTCATCATTGTCAAGCTTTGTCGTTGTTGCCATAGGAGTCCTCATTGATTTGGATGAGTCAAGTTCGAAACGCTTGAGGAGATCCTTTGTATATTTTGCTTGATTGATGAAGGTCCCTTTGGGTCCTTGTTTGATTTGTAATCCTAAAAAGAATGATAGCTCACCCATCAACTCATTTCAAATTCTTCCTACATAACTTTAGCAAATTCTACACAAAGTGTATTGTTAGTAGAACCAAAAATAATGTCATCGACATAAATCGAACCAATAAAAGAGTGCCATTATGGGATTTGATAAAAAGTGTTGTGTCAACCTTGCCTTAGAAAAATTGTGTGAAATAAGAAAGGAGCTAAGGCGCTCATACCAAGCACGGGAGATTGTTTGAGGCCATAAAGGGCTTTGTGGAGTTTGAACACGTGATTAGAAATTGAAAATTTCAAAGCCAGGAGGTTGTTTTACATAAACTTCTCTTTAATAATACCATTCAGAAAAGCACTCTTAACATCCATTTGAAAGAGTTTAAAATTATTAAAACAAGCAAAAGCACATAGCATATGAATGGATTCGAGACGAGCAACCGGAGCGTAGGTTTCGTCGTAGTCAATACCTTCCTCTTGGTTATAGCCTTGAGCAACCAATCGGGCTTTGTTTCGAGTCACTAACCATCTTCATTAAGTTTATTCCGAAACACCCATTTAGTCCCAATAATGGGATGATTGCTAGGTTTTGGGACAAGTTCCCAAACCTTGTTTCGCTCAAATTGATTTAGCTCTTCTTGCATCGCTATCATCCAAAATTCATCAAAAAACATCATTAACATTTTTAGGCTCTATTTGAGATATAAAAGCCACGTTTGCAGAAAGATCATGAGTTGAGGATCTAGTGCTAACACTGGAGAAGGATCCCAATTATAAGTTCCTTAGGATGGTTGGTGACAAATCTCCATTCTTTTGGGAGATCCTTTTGAGGAGGCTCGAGAGGTGGAGACTCTTTTGTTGGAGGAGTCACAACTTCATTGTTAGATGAAGAAGGACGATCTCCAATAGAGGAGTTCTCTAACCCAAACGAGATGTCATCAACATCATCGAAAGAAGAGAATGTAGAAGTATTAAGTTCATTAAAAGACATTAATTGACTCTTTGACAAGACTTCTTTTATTAAAAACACGAAAACCTTTACTATGCTAGAGTATCCAAGGAATATTCCTTTATAGGCTTTTTTTCAAACTTGCCTAGGTTATCCTTGGTATTCAAAATAAAACAATTACAACCAAAAACTTTAAAATATTCAATAGAGGGAATTTTGTCAAACCAAAGCTCATAAGGAGTCTTCTTAGAAATAGGTCTAATCAAGACCCTATTTATAACATGACATGCCGTGTTAACGGCTTTCGCCCAAAAATATTGGGGGAGCTTATATTGGTTTAACATAACCCGGGCCATATCGCAAGGGTTCTATTCTTTCTCTCCACAACACCATTTTGTTGAGGAGTACGTGGACAAGCAAAATCATGTCCAAAACCATTCTTTTCACAAAAACTTTTGAAATCGGCATTGTCAAATTCTCCTCCATGATCACTTCTAATTTTGTTAATGGAAAAACCTTTCTCATTTTGAACACGTTTACAAAAAGTAACAAATTCACAAAAGTATCACTTTTGCAAGCAAGAAAAATAACCCAAGTAAATCTCAAAAAATTATCAACCAAAACAAAAGCAAAAGCTTGCCTCCAAGGCTAGCAACTCTACTAGGACCAAAAAGATCCATATGAATAAGTTGAAGAGGTCTAGAAGTAATCATAGTTGATTGATTTGAAGGATGACTTTGTTAACTTACTCTTCTCGCATTCTTACACACCATATCCTTTTTGAATGGGATACTTGGGAGTCTCTTACGAGATTCTTGGTAGCAACGAGAGATGGTATCCATGTTGGCGTGTCGAGCCTCATGTGCCAAAGCCAACTCTCATCGTTCTTAGCAACTAAGCACCTGTCATTGTTAGTGTCTTCGACAAGATATAAAACATAGATATTGTTTTCTCTAATGCCTTCATAAACAATAGATCCATTTGAACTATCGGTAATAAAGCATTTGAGCTTAACAAACTTGATATCATAACCATTATCGGTAAGATGACTAATAATAAGAAGATTGTGTTTAAGATTAGTAACAAGACAC
Organism: Iris pallida; assembly: GCA_029216955.1. Lineage (NCBI taxonomy): Eukaryota > Viridiplantae > Streptophyta > Magnoliopsida > Asparagales > Iridaceae > Iris > Iris pallida. The sequence continues at coordinate 13,520,182 of JANAVB010035420.1, forward strand.
ACATTCTTAATACAAGGATAAGGAGGGAACCTATATTACCATTTCCTATAATGACCTTTAAGATTGTTACCAAAGGAGACGTGTCCTTCCTTCTTCATCGATAGCATTATAAATAATGAAGCATCCCCGGTCATGTGCCGTGAACAACCGCTATCGAGAATCCACTTGCTTCTAGCATGAGAAGTCTTCACCTACAACATAAGTTGAAGATGAACATTTTGGTACCCATGATCGTATGGGTCCTTGAGTGTTAGTCTTAGGAACCCACTTAAAAACTTTCTTATCAACAAGTTTCTTGTATGACAATAATTGGTCGTATGTCCAAGCAAGCCACAGTAGTTGCAAATCATAGAGGATTTAGAAGAAGATGTGTGAGAATCATGCATATAATCTCTAGTGTGAGGAGCTCTAACATTAGTATTATGATGATGATAATAAAAAGCATGATGCGAAGTATTTTTCTTACAAATGGTCCTTTCCTTGTGTTAGAAAAGGATTGTGTGTAGTGTTCATGTAAGAAGTATGCCTAGCATTGTGATGATGTGGAGGTGTCTTGGAGTATGCATATGAGTAGTGTTCTTATTACCTAATTTCTTACTCTATACAAGAAGATCATTATACTTAATAAAGTATCATATTCTCTCCTATTAGCATCTTGAACTTTATGCATAGCAAATTCATAAGCTCTTCTCATGGATTGAATCTCATCATCCTTTTTCTTGATGGTGACAAGAGATTCTTGAAACTTGAGTCGCAAAGACTCTATCTCATCCGTGTCAGAAGCAGGAGATTTTCCTTTACATCAATAATGATGCTTGAGAGTCTTTCTACTTCAAGTTGAAGAGCATCAACCTCTTTTAGAGATTTCTTATATTTATTCCTAACACCTTTGTGCTCTTCATGCAATTCAAGTATAGCTTTCTCCAAGTCATCATAAGTAAGAGTATTTAAGGAGATCATCAAGTACCTCATCGGTTGCCATAAGACAAACGTTGGCATTGTGTTTGCACTCTTTGTCGTTATCGGAGTCGCTTGCGTCACTCTCACACCAAATGCTTTGTTGGTGAATTTCTGTAGGACGAGCTTCTATGCTAGGCTTCTCGTACTTGCTTGAGTCTTTTCTTATCATCGGACAGTCCCTCTTGATGTGTCCAGGTCTTCTGCATTGATAACACGCGGATCTTCCTCATTGTTCTGTCTGAAGCGGTTGGCTTTGTTAAATTTGAGGAACTTCCGAAGTGCTTAGCTGTGAGAGCTATTTCTTATCGTCGTCCGACTCATTATCGTCGAAGCTATCCTTGGAGTAGGACTTTGTAACTTTGAGAGCAAGAGACTTCTCTTCTCTTTGGTCTTCTCCTTCTCCTTCTCTTGTATGAGGATTCATCTTAATCCTTCATATCGAGTTCATGAGTCATTAGCTTACCCATGAGGGTCTCAATTCATGACTGTAAGGTCGTTCCCCTCAATGATTGTGGTAGCTTTAGGACTCCAAACTTTTGTCAATCCTCTAAGAATTTTTCTGATCTTTTCATGAGCAGGATATTCTTACTAAGAGAAGAGAGAGGATTAATAATATCACCAAAACGAGTAAACATGCAAGTAATAGATTCATCATGCTTCATCTTAAAGGACTCATATTCTTGCGTGAGTCTACTAATCTTGGATTCCTTCACTTGTGAAGTACCCTCGTGTGTGACTTCAAGTAACTTCCAAATCTCATTGAAGTCTTGCAAGTAGAGATTCGTTGAATTCACTACTGTCGAGAGCACAATAAAGAGCGTTCATAGCCTTGGCATCTCGACTCGCAAGCTTCTTGGTGTTTTCAGTAAGTGTCCCTAAGATGTCAGAAGCAATATCCTCAATAACTCTGGAAGGAGTAGGAAGACCATTTATCACACAATCCCATAAATCGAAATCTATGGACTTCAGATAAATGCTCATCCTAATCTTCCAGTAGTTATAGTTGGTTCCATCAAATAGGGAGGCCTATTTGTGGAGTGTCCTCATTGTGGAAGGTGTTGATACTAGGGTTAGTGGCCATGGATCACTCAAAGGATGTAAATCCAAATCAAGAGAACAAAGCTCTGATACCAATTGTAGAACCCTAGAGGGGATGAATAGGAAATAAAAAATAACTAGAGCAACAGAAGCAATATATGACAAATAAAAGTAAAGAGTAAGAAGATCAAACAAGATGTATCCTGTATCCTCGCTGAGGCAATCCAGTCCCGGAACTCTCTCCGGCTTAAATCCACTATTTAATCAAATAGTACACACGAGTTTGGATCCGAAGAACTCGCCAACTTCAACACGAGTTTGAATCCGAAGACTCGCCAACTTCAACACACGAGTTTTCTTACGAAGGCTCGCCAACTTCAAACAAATAAAGAGAACTTGTTGATCTTCTAACACGTGAAGATCAAAAATTACAACTCTTAAATACTCTAGCACTTTGGGAGAGGACAATTTAAAAGCTTGGTAGAGTATTAATGGTGGAGCTCTTGGTTGCTTGAAAATTTATGGCAAGAGTTGGTGAAAGCTTAATGAGAGAGAAGCTTTCTTTTATAAAAAACCAAGAGTGGATGGCATTTAATGCTCTGGATACAGCCAGACCGGCATACCGTCGGTATGCAGCGCATACCGTCGGTATAACGTCAAATATAACGGTCATATTAATATCCGTTGAGAGCATTAAATGCGGCCATTAATGCTAATCAGAGTGATTCAAAAATCAAATATATATAACCCGGTATACCGTCGGTATGCCGTGACATACCGTCCGTATGCCGATTTTGTCACAGAACGTTTTTGTGGTCCACAAAACGGTATACCGCCGGTATGCCGACAATTTATCACAGCAAGTTTGTGGGCGATAAAAACGATATACCGCCGGTATACCGGAGCATACCGTCGGTATGCCGATAATTTATCACAGCAAGTTTGTGGACAACAAAAACGGTATAGCATCGGTATGCCGAGCATACCGCGGTATGCCGCTCTGTAAGATATTATTTTTGACTTATGCTTTTAGTTTGTCATCCAATCTTAAGTGTTTACAGATATACCTAGACCTTGTACAGACTCGAAAACTTTAAGCAGTAGGAAGCCGTCTATGCAAGGAGCGCCGGTATCTGCTTCAGTCTTCAATGCAATGGATGGTAGCACTTGAAAGGATAGTCTTTATGTAGTAGAGCTTCTGAGAAGATATGAATCTGAAGACATAGAAAACTAAACTACGAAGATGCTGTTAATGTATCAAAATAAAATGTGCCAACAATGTGAACAATTCCATAGTAGTGTAGATCATGTGAAACTCTTTAGTGTAGATCATGTGCTAATATGTCATGTTCATATGTGCTATCCTGTACTCTACATCACTAGTCACTATTAGTTCTCTATATACAGTAGCTATTTACTTACAGTTCTCCTTCTTTTACATCATGTACTTCCTTTCAGTTTTTTATCTTACTCTACTGCATGTTTATATTTTCTAACCTGCTATGATCTGTTGAGATGTATTGCTCGCTCCTGTCCTGACTGGACCTGTGAAAATATTACAGAGGACGAGGAGGAGGCCTGTGTGGATACCTTCTACGGGGCAGCCCTAGACGATACTTGTGAGTTGAACTCTCAGAGGACCCAGCTCTATTGAGGATATTACCCCCATTGCCTAGACTAGCTTAGTTAGGCCTTATCTTATTTATGTTGTCTTGAGACTAGTTTAGCTAGACCTTATTTGTCTTTGAGATCTGGATTGTATATATTCTTTCATATTCAGTAGATGGGACTTGTATTCTGGATATTTGTGAGATATCTTAGACTATTTTGATCATCTGTATTTCCTTGAGTTCTATATCATATCGTGCTTTTCTTCCTTAGTTGTGGTTGAGTTTATTTACTGCTATGTCACCCCCATTCGGGGAGTATAAACTGCTTAGAATTATTTTAGATGTTGTGACCTAGGACAATGTTCTACCGCCGACACTGCGGTGTAGGCTGGACGTACCCACGTCTCGTGCCTTACTCTAGGAGCGGGTCGTGATAATAACTAACATGATCAATTTTATAAAAGTTCAAAATTTCCTCATTTTAGAAAAGTGGTCGTTACAAGAAGCTCCCACACGATTCTCTCAATACTATCGACTTCAGTTTAGCATCCGTGTCATTGCTGCACGGTGAGAATCAGAAGCGGTTGACGATATTTTGTACTCGGGTGAATTACTTGCAAGGGTTTAGACAGCTCTCTCTCACCGTTGCAGAATGGTCTAGGATGGTGGGAGCTTCAATGATCTTCTGGCTACTTGGGTTAACGCCTCTCACGGCCACCCGATCGTTGCAACTGCCATCACGTGGGTCATCTAGAAGAACCACAAAAAATTCAGATATGTGTGTAGCTCCCCATCCCAAAATTTTTGAAATATTTTTTATTATTTATTTATTTTAATTAAATAATGATTTTTAAATTTTTTTTATAAATAATTATTTAGTTAATTATTTCGATGGATGACTTTATCCATGGTTGAGTTTTGAAGTACAAGACGACTAGGAATCATAGCACGGATAGCATGGTCGTGTGCCTTGACTAGTGTATTAGCCATACTAGGGAAGACCTAGCCATATCTACCTAACTAAGAAAACCAGGCTAAGTTGTGACATGACCCCTTTAAATATTTTAATTATTTATTATATTTTTGACTTTTAGGAGACCCGACTGTACTATTCTTGCCCGGACTTGACCCAAACCAGTCCAAACTCATGTAGACATATCGTACGCCCAAAAACGACCATGTAGATGTATAGGTATATATAAAATATTTATATTGTATTTTACTTTTATGGCCAAGTAAATAGTTTATAATAGTTATATATGATATATATTTTTATTATCATTAAATGGATAATATATTTTATAAATAATGTCCTATATATTCTTTGGAATCAATAGGTTAAATACGATCTTACATGTATTTGATTATATGTACATACATTTATTTAATTTAATTACAAATGTATACACTTATAATAGTTTTATTTATGTATATTGATTATAATGTTTAGTATTTATATTACATAAGGCTTATTATATATTCCTTGTAAGTTATAAATGTATTTATTTTAGTAAACATGTATTGCAAATGTTATTTAAATATATATTGAGTGTGACTATGCCTTGTAACATATATATATATATATATATATATATTATATATATATATATATATTATATATATATAATATATATACATTTACTTTATTATATAGGGATTTATTTATGTAAGAAATAAGATTCCTATTATTATTATTATCATCATATTATTATTATTATTATTATTATTATTATTATATTATTATTATTATTATTATTATCATTATTCTTATTAAATGGAATAGGCCCAGCCAGCCCATCTCACCCCAAGCCCCTACAAAGCAAACCCCAAGCCCCCACAAAGCAAGCCCCAACCCAGCTAAGCCAAGCTGTTGGTAGGCCGACCCAGAGGATCTATACGTATATATACATATATATCCGAGAGAGAGGAGCATGAAAGATATCGCCTAAAACCTAACCCTGTGCACACAACCCTAGCGCCGCCTGACCATTCGACCCCTGGCCATGTCGTGCGCCTCCCTCCGGACTACCGGACCCCGGTCCCGCTCCACAGAGCCGGCGAACAGCAGCAGAAACAGTTGCAGCAAATGGCAGCAGCGTAGCTGCTGCAAGTCTCGACTTTGTAGCGTATTTTCTGTCTCATCAAACCACCGTTCTTCGATTCATTTCTTCAGGTGAGATCACAACCCCACCCACTCTATATCCTATCAATTAGTTTTAATTTATTCGAAATATACACAGTAAAAGATCGAGTAAAAATCGAGAAAAAAACTGTTCATATTGAACAGTACAACTGAAACGATACTATGTTTTGGAAGGCAAATATCTGCTAATCCATGGCAAATTTTTGAAATCTATTTGAACAGACCTATACAAACTATAGGAGATGGAAATTCCATTATTGGTTTAATTTTAGTTGTGTATCCAGTAAAGAAATCAGGAATGATCAAGAAAAAATTGTAAAAATTGTTTCAGAAAAACTTGAAAATCCTTCGATACGACGTGCGTCCCGCCAATCCGACGTGGTCACGAACCGAAAACATCAAAAGATGCGTATCGGCTTCGTGGACGTGTAGGCTTTGACGGAATTCAAATTTGTTGTATGTGCGACGAATTTGATGCGTATCCGTCAAAATTTACGTGTCAACCTCTGTACAAATTTCCAATTACTTTGTGCAGTTTGTCAATCGAATAAACTTGTGCCATCAGGACCGTATCATTTTTCTGGTCCTGTATGCCAAGTTTGGTCCAATTCTGAGATACTTGATCGGATCATCATTTTGTGGGCCCTACGATCCGATTTAACGGGCATTTTGTACACACCACCTGAATCCAAAATTCGATTGTTTATCCGTTGACATCGTACATTGTTTTCTCTTGTTCTCCTCCAGCAGTTCTTTTATGTATAGTGGCTCTCCCAGTCGTATGTGGTCATGGTTTCATGTTGATTGGTCATGGTTTCGTGTTGTTTGGTCTTTGTTTATATCTGTACTTCTTTATTGCATGATGAACTGCTAGATAGTCATATTTTTATGTATCTTGCTATGTCCCTTGAGGACCTGATGATCTCTTCAGGTTTAGCGATTGCATGAGTTAGCTAGCAGAGCACGATGGTGGATGATTACGATATACTTGCAGGATTTAGGTATTGATATTACGTTTATGGTCTTCTCGTGCTTTCATTCCTTATTATGAGATATCCTACTTTAGCCTAGTTTATAGACTCACATTACTTTTCCTTGGAGTCTTATCGGACATATATGCTAGTGGGCTACAGACCACGACCCATAGTGTTCAATCATGTTTCGTACACTTATTGTGGATTTGAGATATAGATTGTATTGCCATGATTTGGCAGTATACCATAGCCTTGACAGCGTTTACGTATTCGAGTCGGGCTTGAGTCCGCTCGATACGTAGCTGGTTTGCTCATGAGCTTGCGTCCGAAATGCGGGTGCGGGTCGTGACAACGTGGGCCACCAATATTCATCCAACTAACTTATCTGGGAGGTTCTTCGTCAAACTCTCAAAGTCAGCAGACACTGCAAACACAGCCAAGAGGACTTCTGGCGGTCTTTGTCTCCTGACTTTTGTCTACGGAATGGTCGCCTGCCTTATTTCTTGTACTTTTCTGTCTTACTTTTGCGCTTATTTATAAAGGCTTCGGCATTTTGCGCCTTAATATGAATAAAGTTGAGGGGTTTTTGTCAAGGAAAAGAATTTTTTTTTTTTGTCAAGGAAAAGAATATATATTTTTTGTCAAGGAAAGAATATATATATATATATATATATATATATATATATATATATATATATACACACACATGTAAAAATCTTAAAATTTTAAAAGATAAAAAATAATTTCTAAAAATATAAGGAAATACTTGTAACATTTTTTCTTTATGTAGATATATATTTGCCTAGTATAATTCTAATATATATAATACTAATTAATTAACAAACTATTTCAAATTATTAAATAAATACTAACAAAATAATTATGGCCAAATATAAATTAATTAGTTAATATTTACTATATTTTTGAGGGGTTTACATCCTACCAACTTATAAAAATTTCGTCCTCAAAATTTAAAATCAATGCACATTCTCTGAAATACAATGCAATGTGGAAGGAAAAGAGTTAAGTATGAAGATCATACCTTAATTTTTGAACATATGGGAAAAACGGTCACGCAGGTCATCCTCGTGCTCCCAAGTGAATACCTGGTGAGTCGTGCCGCCATGACAAACTAATCAAAGAAATAGAATGATTCATTCTTCTATAGTATACGAGGGTCATTGATGGGGTATTGAATTCTAAGGCATGTTATGAAAACTTCTAATGACAAAGTTCTTAATTTTCTATCATAAATAGTATACTAGTCTATGGTTATAAGGCTATCGAAGTAGTGCTTATGCAATATTGATGCTAACTAAATACTAATATTTTTAGGTAATGATAATGTAGTTATATATGCATGGTGAGCAAGCTAGTGAAGATGTGGTCCTCTCTGATATCCTTCTAGTGCAGGTAGCCGTGGTACTCCTGGTCCTAGAGCTAGTAGCCTTTGTAACTGCTACTGAGCTGGTATTGGAGCAGGTAGTATTGGGCCATGGATCTGCAATGGGGTGCTAAATCTTGTTGTTCTGGACAATCCTTGACCTTATGTTGTCCCGATCCACATTCTAAACACTGGCCCAAACGGATGCGATAATCTCTCAGAATGTGTCCTTACCTCCTGCAGAAATAGCATATAGGCTTCTTCCGAGTCGAGTAGGGTCCTTCTCTCTCCTGCTGATACGTTGGGATGTCTAATCGGTCCACCTTGGTTAACTCTAAATGGTCAGACTGCTGGGGTAGGGCATTTCTGGTCATGCTGAGCCTCCATGCAAAGGAGCTCCTTGCTTCTAGCTTCTTCTAATATAGCAGCATGAGAGTCTCTAGACTACATAATAGTATGCTTCTTGAGCTCTGGTGACAAACCCATGTTGAAACCTTTTGGCTCTCTCTCGATCTGTCAGAATCAGTACCGTATCGAGTCTGCTTAGTCGACTGAATTGTATCGTACGTGTCTACGGTCATGTTCTCCTACTTGAGATGGAGGAACTGATCACAGAGGACATCATGTACGTGGACAAGAAAGAACCTTTCATTAAAAAGTTGGTAGAACTCTTCCCAAGTCTGATCAGTTCCTAAATACCTTTCTCCTACGTACTTTCCACCAGTAGTGGGCATTGTCTTCCAACAATAAGTCCACTGCCATCATCCATAAGTTCTCAGGTAACTGTAATGACTTCAATAGATTTTCTGTGCTATGAGCCACGCAAAACCTCTAGCGGACCCTCGGTACCCTTGAAAGTCTTGGACTTCATCTTGATGAAGTTCTTAATGGAGTCCACATAAGGTTGTGTCTGGTGCTAGTATTAGTACCAGGGTTGGATGTGGACGTAGGGGTCCATTTTGTGAGGCCATCATACCTTGTCTCAGTAGCTCAGTTTTTTGCCACTGAGACTGCAATAAAGCATATGTCGTCTGATTCTAATTGGTCGGGGGTGGTGGCATCTGCTTTCCGAACTGAGGTGGGAACTGAGGGAATGGAGGAGGGGTGGTGGCATATATCCTCCGTGGGACTGTAGTCGGCTACTCATTCTGTCCTACCGAGGTATATAAGTATGAGGGTCTTACTGCATAGTCGATGGAGCCATGTTTGGTTGCTACTTCCCTTGCTAAAATGGTGTAAGGTGACCGAAACCATTCCTATCTCCAACTCAAGGAGCTACCTCCACTAAGCACACTTCTGAGTCAATGCCTATAGGTAGAGCTCAGCTTTTTGACTTAGTTTGAGGCATAATCGAGGCTCAGAAAGAGCAGGCTACTCCCGCAGGAGGGTACAAAAATTTCATCTTGCTACCGTAGCAGCCATGCCATGGAGAGGATGGCTAGTCAGCCACAGATGTAGCCTCAGTCTCATCCATAGCCTGAGGGCACTTTCTTGATTTTAAAAGGCTTGTCCTTTGGGATTTCTATGGCACCGCGGGAATCATCTATGCCGATGAGTGGCTTGAGGATATAGAGAGGTTGCTTCATGTAGCTAGACTTCCAAAAGACCTCAGATAGAGGCAACTGGACTTCAGCTACATGACTTAGCTAGGACTTAGTTTGGAATGAGCTTAAGCTCGCAGTATATAGGAAGGTAAGGAATTTACCTATTATAGGGTGTCATAATAAAGTTAATATATGGATATGTAGATAATACATATAGATAGGCAGGTAATGTGAAACCAGACATTGTCTATATATTAAAATAGGTAAACTTAACCTTAGTTTTACTCGATTTAACCAAGGTTGACCAGTTTGACCCAAAAGTCAACATTTAAGTTAAATTAGTTTGACCCTGGAAGCCTAGTTTTGACCTAGAATTGACTTAGAATGCACATTACACTCTAGATATCCATATTTAACTCATCAGAACACCAATTAACATGTATATCTTATATGTAGGTCTTTGTGACTCCACTTTCCTCGATTCATATTTACTGCTCAGGACAGCAAACGAGTACATTCTTTGATAGTTTTTATTACTTTGATACTTATTATCAGTTATAGTATTTACTTGATTCTTGACACGAGAATACACGGACTAGTATACATTGGATCCCTTCATGAGATGTTATTTTTAGTTTATCCTGGTATATTGGTACTTTCTTATAGTTGTTCTTGTACTTATATAGACACCAATTTGGGAGTCGGCTGGCCCCCTGCTTCTTGAATCATGTGTCGTAATGACATGGTTGGATCCATTATACTATTCGGAGGATTGGAAAGTTATTAGGGTTTATGTGATCATACCCAAGCTACTTATGCATAGCTCACCCTCACCACACGTATGGTGTAGCCTGATCTTATACTACTTGTGTAGCTTTCTATTATGGCCAGCCTGATCCATTATACTTGTACTTCTTCATAGTCGGTCATATGGAATACCTAATCTTGACCCAAGCTGATCACATAACACTAATATCTCAAGTCACCATTTAGATTACATGTTATATTCAGATTACATGTGATACATCATATTCTTGTTTTACTTAAATGTTCACATACCAAGATATAATTACCTGTTTATCCTGTACTTCTCATTACTCAGTTTTGATATCCATCATGTATCTCATTACATTCTGTTTATTATAACACTTGTCAATTTAATAAAATTACAGTTACTGTTTGTATTTTGCTCCAATCCTGACTGGATTATTTTTCAGAAGACTTAGAGGCCTTTTGCCCGACTTACTATGGTTCGGGAGTAGATGAGGATATTGCCTTTGGAGTTGCCCGTGGATTCGATACCCGTAGAGGATGCACCTCCAGTAGTGACTTGGTTATTTAGCTATGTTTTGCTAGATTTGTCTCCAAATTGCTACTTCAGTCTGTTATTTTATTTCAGGATGTACTATTGTCTTAGACCTTCAGACTTATTTGTGTTGTGAACTCCTGCTACTATTCAGACTTTTCTTCATTATGTTCTATCAAATTATCGTGCTTATCTTCCTTTAGAATTTGTGATTGAGTTATATATTTCATGTGTCATATTATTCCTTCGTGCGGAGATGACAGGTTATATTTCATATTATTAGATGTTAGATGTTACAGACAACCTATACAGCATTCTACTAGTTGGCTCTAAAAGATTGGATCAATCACCTATGCAACCGATTCCGGATTAATTATCAATTATAGAAAAAGAAATCAAAGAATGGATCCTAACACTTACTAGATTGGTAGCTCGATCTGTCGACAACATGAGAGTAGAGTCAGAGTAGTGAGTTGAGAAGAATTTGCCACTTCAAAGCTCGACGGGGACTTCACTGCCACCGATCAGTCGAGAGAGACATACATTATTGAAGAAAGCAGTGAACCGATCGATCGACATTAAAATGGAGGAATCAAAAGAGGAAAAAGAAAGTGACTCACCAACGAGTGATGACTAATGCCACCGATCTTCACAGAGGAGCGCCGTCAGTCGCTACTGAGCATTTCGTCGTTGCCATGGCCGAAACTCCTAACGAGGACGAGGAAGGAGAAGTGGAGGGAACAAACCAGCAGGGCTTCACCATCGTCGAGAGTGGGGAAGAAAAGGAAGGTGGAGGCCCCTATTTATAAGCACGAGGAGAGGAGAGGCGGTTACGGCCGAACGGTGCCGATTGCTCCAGCTATGTCGATGGGTTTTGGATGACGATTAACAATCATCAAGAGGAGGTAGGGAAGAACCTTTCAGATTTCTTCCAAGCAATCGAGATCGTTGCGAAGACGTTGCGGCGGAGCTTGGCCTCTCGTCGTCGGCTAGGAAGGATCGGGCGGTTTTCTCAAATCTGAGAAGAAAAAAGAGGTAATGGAGTTAATTGATAATGGGTCAGGTATAACCTTAATGAGTTTGGATTCGGCATCATAAGGGTCATGACATGTGGGTTTTACTAATAGGCTTGGCCCATGAACTGGTTTGAAGAAAATAGGTGATGATATAGAATAGATAATGGTTTGTATCAACAATAGGTTGAAGGCTTGGCCCAATAGGTAGTTGGACTATATGGTTAGGCAATAGTACAATAGTGTCGCTACCACTTTTTAGCCTTGAGGTTAGTTTGGTCATTTTGGTTTTTGTGAATTATTTTATTATTTATTGCATTGGTGTTGTAATTTTTGACTTTTCTAGTTGAGACCTTAGAGACTAGCCTAGAGATTGACTTTGACTTTGGTGACTTAGTTAGCATAGTGTGGGACCCTAATCTAACTTAAGTTGGTCTTAGTTGACTTGAGTGTAGCTAGGTTCATGAGAGGATTGGAAAAGTTTTGCATTTGGACTTATGGCTAAGGGGTTGAGCTAGCTAGCTAATGATCTTGGCCAAAAGCCCATTCATATGAAACCCTAACCCTAATTCTCAATATGGCCGGCCACCACAGCCTAAGTATGACCTAATTTCACTCTATATAATGTCTCTTAACTTTCACTTGCCTCTTTTAGAAATCCCCCTTTAGAAAACCCTAATTTCTTCTCCCTTTCATCATTCCTCACAATTCCACCACCAAATTGTTTTAATCTTTTGCAATTGGTTCTAAATCTAGAATAGAGGTTGAAGGAGGCTAGCTTGCAAGGAGAGGAGCTCATTTGGACATTGCTTGAGGAAGGGGGCTTCACAATTTGGAGCTTTTTCATTGAGATTGGCTCTCTATAGGTAATCCCTTCAAATCATCCCTAAATCCTGATTTATTTTCCTATATGCATCCATCTAGGTGTCCCCTAGCTGTAGAGTGAGTTTGGTGAAAATTTGTATTTATTTAGTGTCCGTATCAGACACGTATCCATGTGTGTGCATAAGTGTTCGATGGAATGCCACAATGAATTTTATTTTGTTATTTTCAAAATGTGTCTGAACAGATTTGTAGGTGTATAGGTGACATTTGATTTCGTGTCTGACTGAGGTGAAATTTATGTCTGTGTCGTGTACACGGAGAGCAGGACACGCTGCACGAGAGTGTGCACGAGTGCCCTGCTGCTCGGGGTGTATATTTGCGTGTTCGTGTCACTTAGACATACGAAACTTGGCATGCGGCTTAGGGCAGTGACTGACAAGTCAGCCCCCAAGTGGCATGACGTATCGTGTCATATCGGCCTCGCAATTTGACTCGTACTGATTTTTTACTGCACTGGCCTGTCGATTTTCTTCGACTGATATGTTAGTCATATCACATACAGATACGACGATGACTTATGTCAGGGTGTTAGACACCTAGGCCTAACCCTAACCTACCTCTAGATATGAACCCAAGACCCTGGTGTTGTGTATCGTGTCTTGGGACACTCGACCCATCAGCACACGATGCAGTGCTGAGCACTGTCCTCTGATAACCCATTCGATTTTGTTTAGACACTGATGGACACCACTTTGGATACGAACTAGGGTACGTTTAGACACTGTTGTATGGACACATGTTTGACACATATGAAACAACTAGTTTTGAAACACACTTGTATTCACTTTTTATTTGACACTCGAATATACCATTACATACTTGACACCCTCACTCAATCACTCTTTTACATTGTTCTGATACCTGTCTGTGAACCTTTGACACTGTGACACATGTGCACATGTATGCTACAGCTATACACACTTCGATTTGAGTTATGAATGATGATTTGGTTTTGTTTTAGTTCAAAATGTTAAATTGGAACTTAACTGTTAACTGAGTTTTAGGATATTGAAAACTGAGATTTGAAATTAATGTTAAATGTTAATGTTTAGACATGTTATCATGGCTGGGATATGGGTTGAATCCCTGAGTTTTAGGTTGTTTCTGTCATGAGTTGCAAACCTAAGAACTGCATAAACCTGGTCATGTATGCATAAACCTGAGAATACATCTCAGTTTTATATCCATAGTTTTTTCCATTTTCTGAGAATGAATTAATGATATTGATAATGTTTGATTTTTCTGTGTATAATTAACTGAGATTCGATTTTAATCTGAGTTTGATTTGATACTTGCTTGCATTTGAGTTGGGATTCTTATATGTTTTGATTGGAGTTACTGTGAAAATCTGAGAATCACTTTGTGCATTGACACTCACTATCACTCATTAACCTATTCACTACTTGACACTAACATGCTGATGTACACTATTTGTTTAACCCCCATGCCATTTCATATGTAAACCTGAGAATTACACACATACATACCCTATCGCTCTCATTGCCTGTACACACACACCACACCACTCACTGTACACATACACACCCCCTATCACTCTCATTGCCTGTACACACACACAGTCATAACCTACTATCCACTATATATTTAAAACACACACTTACCCCCGTATTTATATATACCATGTTATGTGCCTTACTTGTGTACTAGGCACTAGCCTATATGAATGCCTATATATATATTGTATATGTATATATATATATTTTTTGTATTTGTGTGTGTGATAACTTGTTTTGGCTTTTTGATTGTGTTTGACTGCTAGCCTAGGCTTGGTTAGGCTTAGTGAGACTTGTTGGACTAGGCTTGGACCTAGTATAGCTTGGTTGACCTAGTTTGACTAGTATAGTTGACTAGAGTTGACCAAGAGTTGACTTTAGTCTAGAATGACCAAGAATTCATATAGAATGCATTGTAAAGTACAATATTACCATTCTGGATATGTTGTGACCTGTGTTGCTCTAAATAGGACTCATCTACTATGTCTGGACATCTATACTCATCGGATACTCAGGATATCAGATGAGTACATTCTCTGACCGTTTCATACTTGTTAGGATTTATATTTATGCTCTAGATTACTTTACTTGATGTTGTCACATTGTTAACACAGATTGGTACTATATGGATCCCTTCATGAGATGTTATCCCCCTCGGGAGCATCGAGATACGTCATGTCATGTGCTTTTCACGTACATCATGTATTCATATGCTTTTCTCATTCATGTGCACTCTAGTGATTCATGTACTCTCATGTTCACATAGCCCCTCATGTATACTTCATGTACACCCATTTATGGGCCCCTATGTAAAATCATGTACAATAACATAACTTGTCTGGATCCTTGTATATTGATTGGGGTACGGGGGAGTATAAATGGTCATGTGAACAATTCTAAAGTAGTATAATCATGTGCAAACTCTTTAGTATAATCATGTGCAAATTCAAGCCGTTTACATGTCTATCTTGTACTCTACATCACTAGCCACTGATAGTTTTTTTACTTATAGTAGATATTTTCTTACAGTCATATCTTTTACTTTATGTATATTCTCCAGCGTTTCATGAATCTTACTCTATAGCATGCTTACATTTTCTGTCATATTATGAACTGCGTGAGATGTATTGTGCTCGTTCCTGTCCTGATTTGACCTATTAAAATATTACAGATGACATTGAGGAGTTCTGTCCTATGTACTACGGAGCAGGCCTAGATGACACCTGCGAGATGGACTCCCAGGAGGACCCAGTCCTTGCAGAGGACATTATCCCAGTAGTCTAGGCTAGTTAGCTAGACTAGTTATCTTACTTTATTGTTTTGTCTTATTTTGGATACATTGTGTACTTATTTGGGATATTGTTATTTTGGATGTTGTGGAGATGTTATCTTAGACACTTAGACTTCTTCTCCTGTTGTATTTCATTTGGCGACTTTCATATCTATCTATCTTATCGTACTTCTACCTTAGCTGTGATTGAGTTGTACATTTATGTATTGTCCTCCATTCGGAGAGTATATATTGTATAGGTACCTTATAATTGTTAGATGTATGCGACCTAGGACAGCGTTCTACCGTCGATACTGCGGCGTAGGCTGGATGTGCCCACTTCTCGTGCCCCTACACTGGGTTCAGGTCGTGACATGTTTTAGTGGTGGCCCATGCAGGTCTAGAATTGTAGTAGTATTCGAACTAGAGTATCACTACAGCCTACAGTAGGATATAGGATATAGTTTTGAGGTACTTAATCACATTAGAAAAACTCTGATCCAATACTTGTCATCTAAATTCTTGTTGATTAAATGCTTTCTTTTGAATAAATAAACAATCCTCCTTTGATTTTTTGCTTCATTCTCAGTAATTGCTTCTTATTTTGATCTATCTTCACGATGGTTACGGAGACACGATCTCATCGCTCCAGTCCGGGGGATACTATCGAGAGGTCGGCCACCTCTCGTCCTATTCAGACGGGCCTCGAGACCACAGCTCATGTTATGCCGGCTTAGGTTGGCATTTCTGCTGTATTTGGAGGTGTACCTCCGCCTGTACAGAGACCTTCCCTCGTCATTCCTGATTTCACTCAGCAGCAACCGCCTTCAGGATCAGTTGACACAGCGCAGCAATTCGCCTTCTTTCAGAGGATGGTGGAGGCCCAACGACAGCAGTCCGTTCATTTTCAGCAGGGCATAGAGAATGCCCATCAGCTTGCCCTGACAACGGTGGAGAGAGTCATTGTGCAGCCCCAGGCAGCCCAGATGCAGCCGTATCAGCCGAAGACACCAGGGATTCAGCACTTCCAGAAGATGCGTCCATGGGACTTCTACGACAGAGAAGGGATTCTGTATGCGGATGACTGGATAGAGCACATCGAGGAGATCTTTCGGCTAGCGGAGATTCCAGCACGGCTGCAGATTGAGACGGCAGGTAGTCAGATGCAGGACCTGGCCCACATATAGTATCAGACGGACCCGAGGGTCGGTACAGAGGGACAGACTTGGGCAGCCTTCCAGAAGCTGTTCAAGGAGAAGTTTTTCCCTGATACAGCTCTTGGCGTCCTAGAGACGCAGTTTGAGAGCTTAGTTCAGGGCAGACAGACTGTCGAGGAGTACGTTGGGGAGTTCTGCCGTCTGGAAAGATTTGTTGAGGGACTCAGTGAGACAGCGAAGGCCCGAAGATTTCAGAAGGGGTTAGTCAAGAAGGTCAAGTCCTTGACCAAGCATGACCGGAGTGCCACTTTTGAGGAGATTCTGGTGGATGTCGTAGCAGTAGAGGATGATCTTGAGCTGAAGCTCAAGAGGGGACGAGACACTTATAGAGCCAGTGGCAACGGAGGACCGGCCAAGAGGCCTTACTTTCAGCAGCAGCACTAGCAGCAGCAGAGGCAGTTCCAGCCACAACAGTTCAAGGGGCAGGGCCGTGTACCTTTCTAACAGGTACAGCAGCAGCAGCCAAGGTTTCAGCCACAGGCACTCAGGTAGAAGCCTATTAGTTGTGGCTTCTGCAAGAAGCCAGGGCATGTGTAGAATGACTACAGGAAGAGGCTCGGGAGGTGCCTACTCTACGGTTCGTCGGAGCACCAGCTGAAGGAGTGTTCCATGTCTTCAGGATGGACAGCTCAGGGAGCAGGAGCCAGGGCTCCAGTAGTGCAGCAGAAGGGACCCTTGCAGACTCAGCAGCAGAAGTTCGTTCAGCATCAGCAGCAGGCCAAGGGAGGTCAGCAGGGGCGAGCTTTTGCCATGGCAGCTGAGGACGCAGAGCCAATCGGAGAGTTGATCGTAGGTTCTATTCTCCTCGACTCTATTCCAGCTTTTATATTGTTCGATTTTGGGGCTTCCCACATCTTCGTGCCTGTATCTTTCGCTATTAGACACCACCTTGTATCTGAATCATTGCCTAGGACTTGCAAGATCACGAACGGGGGTGGTGTTATCCTTGTTAGTAATATTTGTAAGGGTCGAAGAATTGATTTGGGAGGCCGAGAGTTGGATGTGAGTCTGCTAGTGATGCCATTGTCGAACTACGATATCGTACTCAGTATGGATTTGTTGATCAGGTACTACGCCAGCATAGATTGTCGCAGGGGTAGAGTTCTTTTCAGAGCACCCGTAGAGCCAGAGTTCGAGTTCACCTGACGGCATACGGAGCAGAGCAGCAAATTTTTCTGCGAAGCAACAGTTGAGAAGCAGGCAATTTCACACCCTTGATAGCGGAGTTCATGGACATCTTTTCGGAGGATTTGCCAAGACTACCACCGGACAGAGACGTGGAGTTCTCTATAGACTTAGTGCCCAACGCAGAGCCGATATCTCAGCACGTCTATATGGTGAACAACAGCGAGCTAGTAGAGTTGAAGAAACAGGAGGATGAGCTGCAGTACAAGGGCTTCATCCGATCGAGTTCTTCACCATGGGGTGCACCGGTAATCTTTGTACAGAAGAAGGATGGGTCGGTCAGGATGTGTATCGACTACAGGGCACTCAATAACCTTACGATCAAGAACAAGTACCCATTACCTAGGATCGACGATCTCTTCGATCAGCTGAGTGGGGCGAGGGTATTTTCTAAGATTGATCTGAGGTCAAGTTATCATCAGGTGAAGGTGAAGAAGGAGGATATCCCGAAGACCGCATTCAGGACGCGGTATGGATAGTTTGAGTTCATAGTGATGCTGTTTGGGTTGACTAATGCCCCGGCGGTATTCATGAACCTGATGAACAAGGTGTTCCACCAGTACTTAGACAAGTTCGTGGTGGTGTTCATCGACGATATCCTAGTGTACTCGAAGACTGAGGAGGAGCATGAGGAGCACTTGAGAGTGGTTTTAGAGACTCTCAGGAGGGAGGAGCTTTATGGCAAGCTCTCAAAGTGTGAGTTGTTTCTGGATATAGTTGACTTCTTGGGTCATGTGGTGACTGGGGATGGGATCTCAGTTGACCCGAAGAAGATCACGGAAGTTGAGGCTTGGACAACACCGAGTTCAATAGCGGAGATCAGGAGCTTCTTGGCATTGGCAGGCTACTATAGGATGTTCGTGCAGGATTTCTCTCGGGTTGTAGATCCATTGACTAGGCTGACCCGGAAGAGCACAGAGTTTATCTGGTTAGAGGAGTGTCAGGTCACTTTTGATGAGTTGAAGAAGCGAATAACGACAGCTCCGATTCTGACATTGCCATCAGGATCAGGAGGGTTCACTATCTATAGTGACGCCTCAGGAAAGGGTTTGGGTTGTGTCTTGTAGAAGTATGGAAAGGTGATTGCCTATGCTTCCAGGCAGTTACGTACCCATGAGAAGAACTACCCTACCCACGACTTGGAGTTGGCAGCAGTTATATTTGCCTTGAAGCTGTAGAAACACTATTTATACAGAGAACGGGTGGAGATCTTTACAGATTATAAGAGCTTGAAGTATGTGTTTACACAGAAGGAGCTCAACATTAGGCAGCGCGGGTGGTTAGAGTTGATAAAGGACTTTAATATTTCACTGGAGTATCACCCAGGGAAGGCCAATGTGGTTGTCGATGCCTTGAGTTGGTATCCGACAGCCATGTGTTTGACGATGGATCATTACTTGCTATCAGATTTGGAGAGCCTGGGATCGAGGTGGTTGTGCCCCGAGTTCAGATACAGATGTGGGGCCTTCAGATTCAGTCGGACTTGATGGAGAGGATCAAGTCGACTCAGTTCGAGGATGTTGCTCTGTGGTGTATCCGAGAGCAGGTTCGAGCAGGATTGGTGGATGATGAGTTTATTCTTGCAGAGGATGGCGCATTGAGGCACAGTTTCAGACTATGTGTGCCCAGTGGAGAGCTTCGGGAGCAGGTCATGCAGGAGGCCCACCGACATCCAGGTATAGGGATCTGAGGGAGCACGTTTGGTGGTATGGAATGAAACAGGAGGTAGCTCACTTTGTAGCCAGATGCTTAGTCTGTCAGCAGGTCAAGGCAGAGAGGCAGAGGCCAGGAAATTTGTTACAGCCATTGCCTATTCCAGAGTGGAAGTGGGAGCACATCACGATGGACTTTGTTTCTGGATTGCCGCGTACACCAGGAGAAAAAGACGCAATTTGGGTCATCGTAGACAGGTTGACCAAATTAGCTCACTTTGTCACTACCATATTCCTAGTTTGAGGGTATTTTTGTCATTTTTGAATTATTTGAATTTAATATATTTTATTAGGAATTTAAAATGATTTATTTGAATGGTGTGATTTAAATACTATTTAATTAATTTCCATGTGGTTTAGATTAGCCTAACCTAGATTGGACCTAACCTAGATTAGTCATAACTAGTCTAGTTAGCCACATTGAGAATTAGTTAGTATTGGTTAATGGTTTGAGTCATGTTTAGCTAAGTAGAGTGGTTTGCAAATGGACTAGGAAAGAGCCCTAGATTCTAGGCTACTTATTAGGCTTGATTCATTGCTAGCCTTAGATGCATCCTAAAAACCCTAACCCTAGCTAAAGCGACCGGTAAAGACCCCCCCCCCCTCCGCCTATATAGTATCCTTTTAGAAAGTTGTGCCTCTTTTCAATATTCTATCATTTTTCCTAAGAACTAGGTGAGCCTCCATTTTATTTCTTCATAGTTTAATCAATAGAGCTCCATTTTTATTGGGATTTCTTCCATAGTATTCTAATCACTGTTCTCCTACTGTTTGTGGAGTCACATCTCAGATTTGAAATAATTTGCAGATTTTGGGTGGCTTTTGGAGAGCTCCTTTGAAGACGCTTTTGTGTTGAAGAACACACATAGGTAAAATCCTATTTTCTCCATTAAAATTTGGTTTTCTTGCATAAACACCAAGCCCTAGGTGTCCTTGTACTGAAGGAATAGGGTTTGCACCATTTTGTGTCCTGTACGTGTCCGTATCGGACACGTATCAGTAGTGAGCGCAGGTGTTCGACGAAATGCCACAGTGGGCATTTCGATCGAGATTTTGAAATGTGTTTGAATAGAAAGTTGTGTTTGATTGTGGCTTACGTGTTTTTGCTCGACTGAGGTGTTACTTGTGTCGTGTCGTGTCGCTTTGGACATGTGCACACGCGGGGTGCACCACGCGCGCGTGCGGGTAGCATTCCCCTGCTACCAGCGTGCTCGTGCTCAGTGCACAGAGCACGTGCATACGCGTGGTTGGACATGGAGTGAGGGGCAATGACTGTCGTGTCATTCCCAAATTTTTGTGTCCTGATGTTTCGTGTCGGATGAGGAATCTGGCCTGCACTGGACACGAGAAGCACAGCTACTGTACAGATTCAATGTACACTGGTTTGAGTAATGTTGGACACTTCTGTGTCCTATTTTAGGACACCATTTTGTGTATGTGACACATGCTAATATACCCCATTAATTATCTACCTTATATTCTTCTTGAATTGTTAAAATGAATTGGAAAATCGAATATGGATTTGGGGAATTTCAGTCGACTGATACTCAGTATCAGTGACTGTGCACTGTTCTTCATTCCCTATTCTAAATGATTAACAATAATGTTAGGTCATGTTTCAAATTGCTAAATTGTATCCTGACCTGTTACTAATCTCTGTTAGTTAATTGTACATGCTAGGATAGGTCTTTGATTATGAGAAATGGAATGTGGTTATGAGTTGGGTTTCAAGGTTAAACTTGCATTTGTATTAACTGTCAATTTCCTGATACACTGATTGTTTCCTTCACTAAGGTTTCCTGTTAATGCCATGTATTAGTTGTATTTTAAATTGTTGAACACTAGACATCATGATTTGATTCAATTCTCAATTTTAGATTGATTACATAATCGAAATTGCATGGAATGGGTTCCTGTTTCTGATACATGGAGTATCAGTGCCTACTCCTAAATTTGAATGATTAGATTTCCAGTTTCAATTATAACTTACACATATGTAGCATGTTATGTAGGAGTTTATGGATGAGGGAGGTTGGTTTCATGTGGGGGAGTTAACTGGAATTCGAATTGAGTCTTCTAATATGGCTAACTGTCGAATGTTGGATTCATTGTTTGAACTGTTAATTAGTTGGATAACCTGGGAACAGATTCCCTTGTCTATACTTGAGTTTTCATTCATCCCTTTATGAACTGCAATGGGGAAATATTCAATGGGGTTAACTGTTAAATGTTAGCCAATGACTGAAACCTGTTTAAACTGTTTTATGATTTCCTTTCACTGTACAGGCTCACATTGACTCTTCCTAACACACACATACATGTGCAGTTCACACATTTCCTGAGAAGCTCAGTCCCATACACACACTCTAGTGTACATATATCTGTCACCTGTACACTACACTCAATAGATTACACACACAGGTTCACATGGCACACTGGAACACAACACATACATTTTCTTGTGAACACACAATGTATTATTAACACACTGTTTTATGAAATCCCTTCACATGGTCCAGTCCACACACATTAAATCATGGTTTAGTTCACACATATTCCTATTGACACTCTCACCGACACACACATGCATGAACATTAGACACACACACACACACACATCTAACATGTTATCCCCCTCTCTATGAAATACATGTATATGTTCTATATGAGTATGCCTATAGCTATATATAGCATGCCTAATCTAATGTGGATGTATGAATGGTAGAGTAGCATATATGGGTATTTCCATATGCGTAATGTGCTAGGCATATTTTGTTTGTATATATATATATATATATATATATATATATATATATATATATATATATATATATATATATATATCACTATTCACATTATATATATATATATATATATATATATATATATATAATGTGAATAGTGATATATATATATATATATATATATATATATATATATATATATATATATATATATATATATATATATATATATATATATATATATATATATATATATATATATATATATCACTATTCACATTATGAATATAGATATATATATATATATATATATATATATATATATATATATATATATATATATATATATATATATGTGTGTGTGTGTGTGTGTGTGTGTGTGTGTGTGGTATTGGCCTATGGTGTGTCTGTTAGGCTAGTGAGAGCTTAGTTAGACTTGTTTAGTTTTGATTAGGCCTAGAATAGACTAGTTCGACTAGTATAGACTTGTTTGGCTTAGGTTTGACTTGGTTGACCTAGTTTGACTTCTAGGGTTGACCAAGGTTGACCAAGAGTTGACTTTGGTCTAGATTGACCTAGAATCATGTAGAATGCATAGTAGAACTTCATGTTACCATTTTGGACTTGCTGTGACTTGTGCTGTTCTGATTAGGAACCAGACACCTCTCCTCGAACAGTACTTTTCATCCGGATACTCAGATAGCAGGCGAGTACTTTCTCTGATCATTTCATATCTTATTTAGGATTATATTTTCTGCTTTAGATTATCTTACTTGATGCTGACACGTTGGTAACACGGATTAGTACTATATGGATCCCTTCATGAGATGTTATCCCTCTCGGGAGCATCAGATACTCTTGTCTCGTGTGTTTCACTTACATCACGTATCTCATGCTTCTATTATCATGAATCTTCGGGAATCAGCTAGTGACTCATGAACTCTCATGATCACCGAGCCTTCACGAATCAATTCATGAATCACCCTATACGGGTCAAGTAGTTTAATCATGAATCTTAACGTAGCTTGACTGGATCCTTGTGTATTGATTGGAGATGGGGGAGTATAAATGAACATGTGGATAATTCCAAGTAGTGTAATCATGAATCAATTTCGTAGTGTAATCATGAATCAGTCCCTAGCCATTCACATGTTTATCCTGAACTCTGAATCACTAGCACTGTCTCTCATTTATATATCATAGATATTTACTTATAGTCTCTCTCTTACATTTTGCTATTCTTCAGTTTCCTGTATTTTATTCTCTAGCATGATTATATTTCCTTTCCTACTATGACTTGTTGAGATGTATTGTGCTCACTCTTGTCCTGACTGGACCTGTTGAAATATTACAGAGGATGAGGATGAGACGTTCTGTCCTACTTATTACGGTGCTACCCTAGATGAGTGCTTAGACCTGGACCAGCAGCAGGTCCCACTAACAGTGGATGACACTCCTCTAGACTAGGATGTTTCATTTACATTACTCTCTGGATGACTGTATATATTTGATACTTGGGATTTGGGATATGTACTTATCTTAGACACTTAGACTCTCTGTTTGTACTTGTGGATTCCTTTCTTTTCAGCAGTATCTATCTATCTATCTTTCTATCTTATCTTTCTACCTTAGTTGTGATTGAGTTTACTTTCTGCTATATCACCCCCATTCGGGGAGTATAAACTGTTTAGCATTATATTGTTAAATGTTGTGACCTAGGACCGCGTTCTACCGCCGACACTGCGGTGTAGGATGGACGTACCCACGTCTCGTGCCCTTACTCTAGGGTGTGGGTCGTGACACGTTTTTAGTGGTGGCCCATGCAGGTCTAGTTTAGAAATGTAGTGGTATTCGAACTAGAATATCACTGCAGCCTGTAGTAGGATTAGGATAATTTGAAGGTACTCAATCACATTAGGAAAAACTCTTATCAGATTCTGTATATCTATATTTTCTGCTATTTGTCTTCCTTTGAATATTAACTGTCCGCCTTTGCTATTTTTGACTCCTTCTCAGCAATTGTTTCTTTTGATCTGTCTCCAGGATGGTTGAGACGAAATCACATCGCCAGGGCCAGGGGGACGCCGATGAGAGGTCTGCCACCTCTCATACTCCGTAGCCAGCCCCTGGTACCGCAGCCCCAGTCATGCCAGCTGGGGTAGGCGTTTCAGCTGCTTTCGGAGGAGCCCCTCCACCTGTGAGGCATGAGCCGAGTCCGGTGATTCCGGATGTGCTTCAGCAGCAGCAGCCACCTTCGGAGACAGTTGTAAAACCCCTAAATTTCTACTATATTCTTTTATTATTAAATTTGGTACTGATTTAAAATTTTGTATTGTACGTCACGTAGTCGTATTGTACGTCATGTGCAAAATTTTATTTTTCGTAATTGTTCGACTAGTACGAATATGTACGAGCGTACATATTTTAGAAAAATATTTTTCTAATTTTATAGTTTCAAAATAATTTATATAATAATTATTTTAGCTATCGTACCAAAATTCCAAGCTCATTATTTTTTTTATTTATACAAAGCCTTTCGTTTATAACAATTATTGATAATATTCTTATGCATACTATATATTTCCTAAATATTTTACTAGTTTATTTTAAATAAAAATATAATTTTTGAGATTTATTAATATTAATATTTTATTATTCAAAAGGATATTTAAAAATATTTATTTATTTTGAAATTATTATTATTGGTATTTTAAAAAATATATTTGAAAGTTATTGTGGCCATTTAAATTTTGATTTAATTTTTGGATTTATTTAAATAGATTAAATTAATATCCATATTTGGAATTTGAATTATCTTATTTGATTTTAAACTAAAGGATGTAATTTAATTAGATTTAAAATTGGATTTTGATTTGAATTTGGATTTGATTGATTTAAATTTATTAGTAGCAATTATCTAAAAAGGGATTTAAATCTTTTCCTAATCCTAACCAATTGGGAATTCCCACATCCTATAAATAGGCAGGTACTCCTCCATAAATTCCATCTAGCCACAATTCATCAACCACAGCCATTGTGCATCGTATCTGTGTACTTCTCTTCCTTTCTATTATTCTTCTACAAATACATTTTTTCTCTCTTGTGTCCGACAACCCCGGACACGTCCACCCGATCATGTGTCTCGCAGGACACTCCTACCCTAACCCTAGTTCCTAAATCCCCACAACATCCCCTTCGTGTCCTAACATCAGGACACGATACAATCAGAAAACCCTAGCCCTAACCTAACCCTAGCCACCGTCTCGCTAGAAAAATCTGCCACAGCAGGACACGCCCCGCCACCCCATGCCTCCACTTCCGACTACACCCCCTGCCACCGTCGCCACCGTCTTCATCGCCAGCTTCACCCTCACCATCACCCAAAGCAAGCCATCTCCATCGCCCCTTCCACACGACGACCACCATCGTCTCCCCGACTTCTACCCCACACCACAGCCTCCTCCCTCACCTTGTCCAACTCCTCGGCCACCGCCATCTGCACAGTCTCGTCCCCTTCCATGTTCGCTAGCGACAGCCAAGACCTCTGCCTCGAACCCAGCCACCACCGCCACCACAACCGACCACCCCCGCCGTGACCGGCAGATCCAAAACCCACAGCCAAAAAGAAAAAGAAAAAGAAAAGAGAAACCACCATTGCCACCGCCTTACCTTCGCCGGAGTCGCGCCCGTCCGCCGACCCTTGCCGCCGCCGCGTCTTCTCCACGCGCGCGCAACCTTCCGTCCGCCGTCGACCCTTGTCGCCGCCGCGTCCAGCCAAGAACCCTCCGCCGCGCCCTCGAAACCCTCTTCCTCCGAGCAACCCTCCACCGCCGCCTCGCACCCTCCGCGTGCGACCGTCGGACCGACCTGACCGCTAACCCTCAAACCCCCCGCAACCACCGCTTGACTCTCGTCAAGCTCCGCGTCAGTCGAGATCGGGCCTCACCCTCCTCCTCGCGCTCGCAGTCGCCGTCCGACCCATCTCCTCCCCTCTCCGACTTCTCCCCGCTCCCCTCGATTTCCCTCGCCGCTCCACGAGCTTAGCCGTCGCCGACGACCGATCCAGCGCCCGGTCGACCCCCGTCGCGCTCTTCCACCGCCTTCGCCCCGAGCCACCGGCCGACTGCCGCTCGTCGCTCCGCCCCAAGCTCCGATCCCCTTTTTCTTCTCAACCCACCTGATCACTCCCTCTCTCTAACTCTCTTTCTCTCTAACTACTTTGGTACTGAGAAGTCAGCTTCGGTGTTTTGTTATTTATTTATTTATTATTTTATGTTACTTTTTGTTAATTATTATTATTATTATTATTATTATTATTATTATTATTATTATTATTATTATTAGTATAGCAGTTATTATTATTATTATTATTATTATTATTATTATTATTATTATTATTATTATTTTTTGGGAAGACAACAGCAGTACTGCTGTGTAGATCTTTTTATAGGTTTTGTTTGTTTTGATTATTATTATTATTATTATTATTATTATTATTATTTTACCACCAAATATTTGTATCATATTAAATTATTCTGTTTTAGTAAGTAGCTTTATATCTTGTTGTTTTATTATTGTTATTGTTATTATTTTAAATATCATATACGTGCTTGTAAGTATATATTAGATATTTTTATGATTACTAAAAGGCTATTTTTATTATTTTATGACTGTAATATTTTATATCTAAGTATAGTATAGTTTTGATATAAAAAAATGATTTTGTGATTTTCCATATTTATCTAAAACTGTTTTTACTAATAAAATATAGTTTTCTACCTAAATTGTATTTCTACAAACTTAAGAGTTTTTCTGTGAACACAGTTTCTTTTATATTTTAGTATTGATCTAAACACTATTTTTAACTTACAAAAAAAAAATATAAGTTCTCATTTATTATAAATTTTCTTAAAATTATATATATTATTTATCTAAATTCTATCGATCAATCTTATGTCCAAGACTAAGCCCAATCCTCCTATCCATTACCAATTCTTTCCTTCCACCTATTGAACCTAACTAAATTGACCGTCCTAGACTCGATAGAACCATCAGTACCACTAACAGAGGTCCCCTTGCATAGTTGTTGTACCGAAGTCGCAGTTCGTGCCACATTGATCATTGCAGTACACCAGACGTCCTACCAGGCAAGACACCTTGCCATTTGCTGTTTATTTATTTTAGCTCATATTTCATGCATTATTTATTTTCTTTATGCAAAATAAACTGTGATACATGGCATAACCTGTTAGAACTTACTGTTCATTTATATTTCCTGCTATGTATTATTTTTCTTACACATTAAACCTAGATTTAAGGGACCACCTTGTGTGTTGCATTCATTGGCCTGGACACGTTGTAACACGAAGTTGTGTGTCACATGTAGTACACGGACATGCATGACTGGATGGCCACCGGTGCGTATAAGCCGTACGATAGGAATAACCGCTAATAGAGATTGCATGCTAGTTTGACTTAGCGGTTATAGAGGTTAATGTTGTAGATACAACATAATAGGCATTGGGCGGGGAGGACAATTCCTTAGTGTATGGGCTTCAATGCACTTTCCCTTGTGACCCAGATTCTCCGCTGGAGATACGGGGCTGATGACCCATGATTACTAACGGCCACTGACGTTCTGCGGAACGTTATGCTCTTACTGATGGGGCCTCTGGTGCCCCAAGGGGGGACCATGCCGATCCTATTTAGCCAGGACCCATGCATACGAAGGATTGTTCTTAACTACATTTCACTTAGAACGGTTAGGCACCTTTATCCGTTAGGTACGAGTACTTTCGGTTTGGGTACTTGTATCTGACCGTGGCTTTGAACAATAAATTATCGCAGATTAGTTCGTCACATCTTGTCCTTGTTTGGTTGTAGGTGTGACTTACTACTTCGATGAGAAGGTATTGAACCTTGTTGGGGTCCGGATACCATATTGGATTCATAGCATGGAAAGATACGTCACCGTGAATTAGTTTACCATCTCCTGTCCTTGTTTGGTTGGGGGGATGGTACGCTCGTTCAATAGATGCGTATTGGACCATGTTATAATTCAATTGACATATTTATTTGAGCAATATTTATTCAGTTTATATGGCATGATATTATGTGTCTTGTTACGTCCCTCTGAGGACCTAGTTATCTCTCCAGGTGTGTACCATTGTCTTTCGCAGGTGTTCTAGCTCTAGCCGTGATCATCGCTATTTCTTCGAGGATGATTGCATTTGGATCGTCTTCGCTTCGCTCGCCAAATTCATTTCTTTTCTTATGTATTTTCCTTTACTTGTTGGTAGTGGATTTGTCTCCGCCTAACATATTGTATCAAGACAATTCATTATCATTATATTATATCTTTTATTCATTTATTTTGTGTGGATGAGATTATTTATGGTTCTACTGCATTTTACAGCTTATGTATTCATACGAGGTTTCCATATATTGGAGTGTACTTCGTATGTATACAGCTGGCATGTCTACGTTCCTAGTCCTACGTATTTTGGGACTGGGACGTTACAACAGTTGACACCGTTCAGCTGCTTGCCTTTTTCCGGCAGTACATGGAGGGTCAACAGACCCAGCAGCAGAGTCACACAACAGAGCTCAGCCGAGGCATTGATCTGGCCGTGACTGTGGTAGAGAGAGTTGTAGCTCAGCCAGCGGCAGCCCCGCAGTCGTACCATCCACGGGAGAAGGGCATCCAGGATTTTCAGAAGATGCACCCTAGGGACTTCCGAGGGACAGAGGGGATCTTGTATGCCAACGAGTGGATCGAGCACATGGAGAAGATATTCAGGTTAGCTGAGATCCCGATGAGGCTCCAGATTGAGGCAGCGGCCAGCATAAAGCAGGATCTGGCCCGTACGTGACCGACCCAAGGGTTGGTACTGCAGGACAGACTTGGGCAGCATTCAAGAAGCTGTTCAAGGAGAAGTTCTTTTCGGATGCAGCGTTGGGAGCCCTCGAGACTCAGTTCGAGGCCCTAGTCCAGGGGAGCCAGTCTGTGGAGGAGTACGCAGGAGAGTTCTGCCGCCTGAGCAGATTTGTAGAGGGCTTATCAGAGGCGACGAAGGCTCGGAGGTTCTGGAAGGGCTTGGTAAAGAAGGTCAAGTCCTACACCAAGAATGCCCGCAGTGCTGCCTTTGAGGAGATCCTAGTGGACGCATTAGCTGCAGAGGATGATCTTGAGCTTAGGCTCAAGAGGGGGAGAGACTTCCAGGGAGACAGCAGTAGCGGAGGACCGGCCAAGAGGCCGTACTTTCAGCAGCAGCACCAGCAGCACCACCAGCAGCAGAGGTTCCAGCCGCAGCAATTTCAGTAGCCGAGGCATCAGCCAGTACAGCATCCGCAGCAAAGGGTACAGTAGCAGACACCGAGGCAGCAGGCCACCATATGTGCTTATTGCAAGAAGCTAGGGCACGGGTGGAACGAGTGTAGGAAGAGGCTAGGTAGGTGCCTACTCTGTGGAGCTGCAGACCATCAGTTGAAGGAGTGCCCTATGTTCTTGGCACGTTCAGGACAGGGAGCAGGAGCCAAGGCTCCAGTAGGACAGCAGCAGAAGGGACCGTTGCCGACTCAGCAGCAGCAGTTTGTGCAGCACGAGCAGCAGGTCAGGGGAGGCCAGCAGGGGCGAGCCTTCGCCATGGCAGCCGAGGATACGGAGGCCATAGGAGAGCTGATTGCAGGTTCGGTTCTTCTCGACTCTAGTCCAGCTTTTGTATTATTCGATTCTGGTGCTTCGTATAGTTTCGTATCAGTATCATTTACGGTTAGACAAGGTATTATAGCTAAATCATTGCCTAGGACTTACAAGATCACGACCGGGGGTGGTATTATCCTCGTGAGTGATGTTTGTAAGGGTCGGAGTGTTGTTTTGGGAGGCCGTGAGTTAGAGGTGAGCCTGCTCGTAATGCCATTACCGAACTACGATATAGTACTCGGTATGGATTGGTTGAGCAGGCACCACGCTAGCATTGATTGCAGAGGGGGTAGAGTTTTCTTCAGAATGCCGGGGGATCCAGAGTTCGAGTACTCCAGACGTCAGACGGAGCAGAGCAGCGGAGTTTTCTGCGGAGTCTCTGTTGAGGAGCAGACGATTCCACACCCCTTGATAGCAGAGTATATGGATGTTTTCCAGAGGAGTTACCTGGATTGCCACCAGACAGAGACATTGAGATCTCGATAGACTTTGTTCCAGGAGCGAAACCCATCTCTCAGTAAGTCTATCGAGTGAACAACAGCGAGTTGGTGGGGCTGAAGAAGCAGGTGGATGAACTGCAGGACAAGGGCTTCATCCGTTCGAGTTCGTCGCCATGGGGTGCACCAGTATTGTTTGTGCCGAAGAAGGATGGGTCAGTACGGATGTGTATTAACTACAGGGCACTTAACAACCTGACGATCAAGAATAGATACCCACTGCCGCGGATCGATGATCTCTTTGATCAGTTGAGCGGAGCTCAGGTGTTCTCCAAGATTGATTTGAGGTCAGGTTATCACCAGGTGAAGGTAAAGGGGGGAAGATATTTCCAAGACCGCTTTCAGGATGCGGTACGGGCAGTTTGAGTTTTTGGTTATGTCGTTTGGGCTAACAATACACCAGCAGTATTTATGAACCTAATGAACAAGGTGTTCCACCAGTACTTGGACAAGTTCATGGTGGTGTTCATTGACGACATCTTAGTATATTCCAAGACTGAGGAGGAGCACGAGGAGCACTTGAGAGTAATGCTGGAGACTCTCAGGAAGGAGCAGTTTTATGGGAAGCTCTCCAAGTGTGAGTTCTTCTTGGACCGGGTAGACTTTTTGGGGCATGTGGTGACTGGAGATGGTATCTCAGTTGACCCCAAGAAGATCGTAGCAGTTGAGGCATAGACAGCACTGACTTCAGTAGCAGAGATCAGGAGCTTTCTGGGGCTGGCAGGATATTATAGGAGATTTATGCAGGATTTCTTCCGGATTGCAGAGCCGTTGACTCGGTTGACCCGGAAGGATGCTGAGTATGTTTGGTCAGAGGAGTGTCAGACAGCTTTTGATGAGTTGAAGAAGCGGCTTACGACAGCTCCGATTCTGACATTACCTTCAGGATCAGGGGGATTCACTATCTATATTGATACTTCAGGGAAGGGGCTGGGTTGTGTATTGGAGCAACACGGGAAGGTGATTGCCTATGCTTCCAGGAAATTACGTCTCCATGAGAAGAACTACCCTGTCCATGACCTGGAGCTTGCATCAGTGATATTTGCTCTGAAGTTGTGGAAGCACTATTTGTATGGAGAGAGGGTGGAGATTTTTACAGATTACAAGAGCTTAAAGTATGTGTTTACTCAGAAGGAGCTGAACATGAGGCAGCGTAGATGGCTAGAGCTAATGAAAGACTTCGACATATCACTTCAATATCACCCAGGGAAGGCCAACGTGGTTGTCGATGCCTTGAGTAGGTATCCGACAGCCATGTGTTTGACTATGGATCGGCACTTGCTTGCAGACTTGGAGAGCCTTGGGATTGAGGTGATCGTGCCCGGAGTACAGATGCAGTTATGGGGCCTGCAGATTCAGTCGGACTTGGTAGAGAGGATCAAGTCGACACAGTTTGAGGACGTTGCTCTGCGGTGTCTCCGAGAGCAGGTTCGAGCAGGATTGGTGGATGGCGAGTTTTCTCTTGCAGAGGATGGTGCCTAGAAGCACGGTTCCAGGTTATGTATACCCAGCGGAGAGCTCAGGGAGCAGGTTTTACAGGAGGCCCACAGATCTCAGTACTCTATATACCCTGGTGCCAATAAGATGTACCAAGATCTGAGGGAGCATGTTTAGTTGTACGGGATGAAGCGGGAGGTGGCTTACTTCGTAGCTAGGTGTTTGGTCTGTCAGCAGGTCAAGGTAGAGAGGCAGAGGTCCGGTAGATTATTGCAGCCGCTGCCCATTCCCGAGTGGAAGTAGGAGCATATCACTATGGATTTCGTATCTGGATTGCCACGTACACCAGAAGGAAAAGACGCGATTTGGGTCATCGTTGACAGGTTGACCAAATCGGCCTACTTCTTGCCATTCAAGGTGGGTACGTCTACAGAGAGGCTTGCGGAGATGTACATGCGGCAGATAGTCAGTATTCACGGGATTCCGGTCAGCATCGTCTCGGATCGGGATAGTCGCTTTACTTTCCATTTCTGGAGGAGTCTACATATTAGCTTGGGCACTCAGCTCAAGTTTAGTACTGCATACCACTCCCAGACGGACGGACAGTCAGAGAGGACTATTCAGACACTTGAAGATATGCTGCGGACGTGCGTCTTGGACTTTGGAGGTTCCTGGGAGGATCATCTACATTTGGTAGAGTTTGCTTACAACAACAGTTTTCAGGCCAGCATAGAGATGTCACCTTTCGAGGCTCTATACGGGCGTAGGTGTCGTACACCCTTATCTTGGAATGATGTTGGTGAGCGAGCTTTACTGGGACCAGAGATGGTTGTTGACGTAGCCGAGAAGGTGAAGCTCATCAGGGACAGACTTCGCGTGGCACATGACAGACATCGACACTGGACCGATAGCCACCGGAGGCCATTGGAGTTTGAGGTATAGATTAGAGATAGGATTAGATTTAGGGTTTGTGTTTATGATTTTAATCATGTTTGTTTATCATAATTAAATTGAGACCTTGCTTTTGATTAGGTTGGAGACCAGGTTTTCTTGAGGATATCTTTGACTCGTGGTACGATACGTTTTGGTGGAGGTGGGAAGCTTAGTCCGCGCTTCATCGGTCCTTTCGTTATCAGCGGGAGAGTCGGCGACGTGGCTTACAGGCTAGACTTGCCACCTGCACTAGTGGGGGTCCACAACGTATTCCATGTATCACAGTTGAGACGGTACGTGGCTGATCCTAGCCATGTGCTTGACCATTCGGAGATTGAGGTTGGGCCTTCTCTCAGCTATCCAGAGCAGCCAGTGGAGATTCTGGATCGACTGGAGAAGGTACTGAGGAACCAGGTGATACCTTTGGTTCGCGTCGCATGGAGGCATCATTCTCCATGAGAGTC
Organism: Iris pallida; assembly: GCA_029216955.1. NCBI lineage: Eukaryota > Viridiplantae > Streptophyta > Magnoliopsida > Asparagales > Iridaceae > Iris > Iris pallida. The sequence goes on from JANAVB010035420.1 coordinate 13,553,714, forward strand.
TACCTGGGAGCGGGAGGATGAGATGCGCGAGCGATACCCATATCTTTTTGGACTGTGAGGTATACTTTCTATCCTTCTCATCAGTTGCATTTCGCCTTTCAATTTCGAGGACAAAATTCTTTTAAGGAGGGTAGATTTGTCACTGCCACATTCCTAGTTTGAGGGTATTTTTGTCATTTTTGAATTATTTGAATTTAATATATTTTATTGGGAATTTAAAATGATTTATTTGAATGGTGTGATTTAAATACTATTTAATTAATTTCCATGTGGTTTAGATTAGCCTAACCTAGATTAGTCATAACTAGTCTAGTTAGCCACATTGAGAATTAGTTAGTATTGGTTAATGGTTTGAGTCATGTTTAGCTAAGTATAGTGGTTTGCAAATGGACTAGGAAAGAGCCCTAGATTCTAGGCCACTCATTAGACTTGATTCATTGCTAGCCTTAGATGCATCCTAAAAACCTTAACCCTAGCTAAAGTGGCCGGCCAAGACCCCCTCCCTTGCCTATATAGTATCCTTTTAGAAAGTTGTGCCTCTTTTTAATATTCTATCATTTTTCCTAAGAACTAGGTGAGCCTCCATTTTATTTCTTCATAGTTTAATCAATAGAGTTCCATTTTTATTAGGATTTCTTCCATAGTATTCTAATCACTATTCTCCTACTGTTTGTGGAGTCACATCTCAGATTTGAAACAATTTGGAGATTTTTGGTGGCTTTTGGAGAGCTCCTTTAAAGAGGCTTTTGTGTTGAAGAACACACATAGGTAAAATCCTATTTCCTCTATTAAAATTTGGTTTTCTTTGCATAAACACCAAGTCCTAGGTGTCCTTGTACTGTAGGAATAGGGTTTGCACCATTTCGTGTCCTATACGTGTCCGTATCAGACACATATCAGTAGTGAGCGCAAGTGTTCGACGAAATGCCACAGTGGACATTTCGATCGAGATTTTGAAATGTGTTTGAATAGGAAGTTGTGTTTGGTTGTGGCTTACGTGTTTTTGCTTGACTAAGGTGTTACTTGTGTCGTGTCGTGTCGTTTTGGACACGTGCACATGCGGGGTGCACCACGCGCGCGTGCGGGTAGCATTCCCCTGTTACCAGCGTGCTCGTGCTCAGTGCACAGAGCACGTGGACACACGTGGTTGGACATGGAGTGAGGGGCAATGACTGTCATGTCATCCCCAAAGTTTTGTATCCTGATGTTTCTTGTCGGATGAGGAATCTGGCCTGCACTGGACACGGGGAGCACAGCTATTGTACAGATTCAATGTACACTGGTTTGAGTAATGTTAGACACTTCTGTGTCCTGTTTTAGGACACCATTTTGTGTATGTGACACACGCTAATATACCCCATTAATTATCTACCTTATGTTCTTCTTGAATTGTTAAAATGAATTAGGAAATCGAATATAGATTTGGGGAATTTCAGTCGACTAATACTCAGTATCAGTGACTGTGCACTGTTCTTCATTCCCTATTCTAAATGATTAACAATATTGTTAGGTCCTGTTTCAAATTGCTAAATTGTATCCTGACATGTTACTAATCTCTGTTAGTTAATTGTACATGCTAGGATAGGTCTTTGATTATGAGAAATGGGATGTGGTTATGAGTTGGGTTTCAAGGTTGAACTTGTATTTGTATTAACTGTTAATTTCCTGATACACTGATTGTTTCCTTCACTAAGGTTTCCTGTTAATGCCATGTATTAGTTGTATTTTAAATTGTTGAACACTAGACATCATGATTTGATTCAATTCTCAGTTTTAGATTGATTACATAATCGAAATTACATGGAATGGGTTCCTGTTTCTGATACATGGAGTATCAGTGCCTACTCCTAAATTCGAATGATTAGATTTCCAGTTTTAATTATAACTTACACATATGTAGCATGTTATGTAGGAGTTTATGGATGAGGGAGGTTGGTTTCATGTGGGGGAGTTAACTAGAATTCGAATTGAGTCTTGTAATATGGCTAACTGTCGAATGTTGGATTTATTGTTTGAACTGTTAATTAGTTGGATAACCTGGGAACTGATTCCCTTGCCTATACTTGAGTTTTCATTCATCCCTTTATGAACTGCAATGGGGAGATATTCAATGGGGTTAACTGTTAAATGTTAGCCAATGACTGAAACCTGTTTAAACTGTTTTATGATTTCCTTTCACTGTACAGGCTCACATTGACTCTTCCTAACACACACATACATGTACAGTTCACACATTTCCTGAGAAGCTCAGTCCCATACACACACTCTAGTGTACATATATCTGTCATCTGTACACTACACTCACTGGATTACACACACAGGTTCACATGGCACACTGGAACACAACACATACATTTTCCTGTGAACACACAATGTATCATTAACACACTGTTTTATGAAATCCCTTCACATGGTCCAGTCCACACATATTAAATCATGGTTTAGTTCACACATATTCCTATTGACACTCTCACCCACACACACATGCATGAACATTAGACACACACACACACACATCTAACATGTTATCCTCCTCTCTATGAAATACATGTATATGTTCTATATGAGTATGCCTATAGCTATATATAGCATGCCTAATCTAATGTGGATGTGTGAATAGTAGAGTAGCATATATGGGTATTTTCATATGTGTAGTAGCTAATGTGCTAGGCATATTCTATTTTGTATATGTAGATACATATATATATATATATATATATATATATATATATATATATATATATATATATATATATATATATATATATATATATATATATATATATATATATTTTAATATATATATATATTAAAATATATATATATATATATATATATATATATATATATATATTTTTATATTAAAATATATATATATATATAATATATATATATATATATATATATATATATATATATATATATATTCATAATGTGAATAGTGATATATATATATATATATATATATATATATATATATATATTTTATATATATAAAATATATATATATATATATATATATCACTATTCACATTATGAATATATATATATATATATATATATGGTAAAAAATATATATATATATATATATATATATGGTATTGGCCTATGGTGTGTCTGTTAGGCTAGTGAGCGCTTAGTTAGACTTGTTTAGTTTTGATTAGGCCTAGAATAGACTAGTTCGACTAGTATAGACTTGTTTGGCTTAGGTTTGACTTGGTTGACCTAGTTTGACTTCTAGGTTTGACCAAGGTTGACCAAGAGTTGACTTTGGTATAGATTGACCTAGAATCATGTAGAATACATAGTAGAACTTCATGTTACCGTTTTGGACTTTCTGTGACTTGTGCTATTCTGATTAGGAGTCAGACACCTCTCCTCGGATAGTACTTTTCATCCGGACACTCAGATAGCAGGCGACTACTTGCTCTGATCATTTCATATCTTGTTTAGGATTATATTTCCTGCTTTAGATTATCTTACTTGATGCTGACACGTTGGTAACACGGATTAGTACTATATGGATCCCTTCATGAGATGTTATCCCTCTCGGGAGCATCAGATACTCTTGTCTCGTGTGTTTCACTTACATCACGTATCTCATGCTTCTATTATCATGAATCTTCGGGAATCAGCTAGTGACTCATGAACTCTCATGATCACCGAGCCTTCACGAATCAATTCATGAATCATCCTATACGGGTCAAGTAGTTTAATCATGAATCTTAACGTAGCTTGACTGGATCCTTGTGTATTGATTGGGGATGGGGGAGTATAAATGAACATATGGATAATTCCAAGTAGTGTAATCATGAATCAATTCCGTAGTATAATCATGAATCAGTCCCTAGCCATTCACATGTTTATCCTGTACTCTGAATCACTAACACTGTCTCTCCTTTATATATCATAGATATTTACTTACAGTCTCTCTCTTATATTTTGCTATTCTTCAGTTTTCTGTATTTTATTCTCTAGCATGATTATATTTCCTTTCCTGCTATGACTTGTTGAGATGTATTGTGCTCGCTCATGTCCTGACTGGACCTGTTGAAATATTACAGAGGATGAGGATGAGGCATTCTGCCCTACTTATTACGGAGCTACCCTAGATGAGTGCATGGACCTGGACCAGCAGCAGGTCCCACTAGCAGTGGATGACACTCCTCTAGACTAGGATGTTTCATTTACATTACTCTCTGGATGACTGTATATATTTGATACTTGGGATTTTGGATATGTACTTATCTTTGACACTTAGACTCTCTGTTTGTACTTGTGGATTCATTTCTTTTCAGCAGTATCTATCTATCTTTCTATCTTATCTTTCTGCCTTAGTTGTGATTGAGTTTACTTTCTGCTATGTCACCCCCATTCGGGGAGTATAAACTGTTTATCATTATATTGTTAGATGTTGTGACCTAGGACAGCGTTCTACCGCTAACACTGCGGCGTAGGCTGGACGTACCCACGTCTCGTGCCCTTACTCTAGGGTACGGGTCGTGACACACTTTTTGCCATTTAAAGTGGGTATGTCTACTGAGAGGCTAGCAGAGATGTATATACGACAGATTATCAGGATTCATGGAGTTTCTGTAAGCATTGTCTCGGATCGGGATAGTCGCTTTGCTTCTCTTTTTTTGGCAGAGTCTGCAGACTAGTTTGGGCATTCAGCTCAAGTTTAGTACTGTATACCACCCACAAACGGACAGACAGTCAGAAAGGACTATTCAGACACTCGAGGACAAGCTGCGGATTTGTGTCTTAGATTTTATAGGATCCTGGAAGGATTACCTGCACTTAGTGGAGTTTGCATACAACAACAGTTTTCAGGCCAGCATTGAGATGTCACCATTCGAGGCACTGTACGGGCGCAGATGTTGTACACCCTTGTCTTTGGATGATGTTGGAGAGCGAGCCTTATTGGGACCTGAGATGGTTGTAGATGCAGCCGAGAAGGTGAAGCTCATCAGAGATCGGTTTCGCATGGCGCAGGACAGACATCGGCACTGGGCCGATAGCCACCGTAGACATTTGGAGTTTGAGGTACAGCTTAGGGATAGGATTAGAATTAGGAGTTTTTTTGTTTGTGATTTTGTTTGATCATGTTTGAATATATTAGTAATTGAGACCTTATTTGTGATTAGGTTGGAGATCTGGTTTTCTTGAAGATATCTCTGACACGTGGTACGATACGTTTTGGTGGAGATGGAAAGCTTAGCCCGCGCTTCATCAGACCTTTCGTGATCAGCAGAAGAGTCGGTGACGTGGCTTACAGACTAGACTTGCCACCTGTATTAGTGGGAGTCCATAACGTATTCCACGTGTCGCAGTTGAGATGGTATGTGGCAGATCCTAGCCACGTACTCGATCACTCGAAGATTGAGGTAGGACCTACTCTTAGCTATCCAGAGTAGCCTGTGGAGATTCTGGATCGACGAGAGAAGGTTATAAGGAACCAGGTGATACCTTGGTTCGCGTCGCATAGAGGCATCATTCTCCAGAAGAGTCTACCTGGGATCGGAAGGATGAGATGCGCGAGCGATGCCCATATCTTTTTGGACCTTGAGGTATGATTGTCTATCCTTCTCATCAGTTGAGTTTCGTCTTTCAATTTTGAGGACAAAATTCTTTTAAGGAGGGTAGATTTGTCACTACCACTTTTTAGCCTTGAGGGTATTTTGGTCATTTTGGTTTTTGTGAATTATTTTATTATGTATTGTATTGGTGTTATAATTTTTGACTTTTTCTAGTTGAGACCTTAGAGACTAGCCTAGAGTTTGATTTTGATTTGGTGACTTAGTTAGCATGGTGTGGGACCCTAATCTAACTTAAGTTGGTCTTAGTTGACTTGAGTGTGGCTAGGTTCATGAGAGGATTGAGAGAGTTTTGTATTTGGACTTATGGCTAAGGGGTTGAGCTAGTTAGCTAATGATCTTGGCCCAAAGTCCATTCATATGAAACCCTAACCCTAATTGTCTACATGGTCGGCCACCACAGCCCAAGTGTGACCTAATTTCACTCTATATAATGTCTCTTAACTCTCACTTGCCTCTTATAGAAATTTCTCTTTAGGAAACCCTAATTTCTTCCCCCTTTCATCATTCCTCACCATTCCTCCACCAAATTGATCCCAATCTTTTGCAATTGGTTCTAAATCTGAAATAGAGGTTTAAGGAGGCTAGCTTGCAAGGAGGAGAGCTCATTTGGACATTGCTTGAGGAAGGAGACTTCACAATTTGGGGCTTTTTATTGAGATTGGCTCTCTATAGGTAATCCCTTCAAATCACCCCTAAATTTTGATTTCTTTCCATAGATGCATCCATATAGGTGTCCCCTAGCTGTAGAGTGAGTTTGGTGAAAATTTGTATTGATTTGGTGTCCGTATCGGACACGTATCTGTGTGTGTGCATAAGTGTTCGATGGAATGCCATAATAAATTTTATTTTGTTATTTTCAAAAATGTTTTTGAATAGATTTGTAGGTGTATAGGTGACATTTGATTTTATGTCTGACTAAGGTGAAATTTGTGTCTGTGTCGTGTCTACAGAGAGCAGAACACGCTGCACGAGAGTGTGCACGAGTGCCCTGCTGCTCGGGGTGCATATCTGTGTGTCTGTGCCACTTGGACATGCGACACTTGGCATATGGCTTGGGACAGTGACTGACACGTCATCCCCCAAGTGGCATGACGTGTCGTGTCGTATTGGCCTCATGATTTGACTCGTACTGATTTCTCACTGAACTTGCCTGTCGATTTTCTTCGACTGATACGTGAGTCGTGTCATGCACAGGCACGACGATGACTCGTGTCAGGGTGTTAGACACCTAGGCCTAACCCTAACCTACCTCTAGACATGAACCCAAGACCCTTGGTGCTGTGTGTCGTGTCTTGGGACACTTGACCCATCAGCACAAGGCAGTGTTGAGCACTGTCCTCTGATAACCCATTCGATATTGTTTAGACACTGTTGGACACCACTTTGGACACGAACTAGGACACGTTTAGACACTGTTGTATGGACACATGTTTGACACATATGTGACAACTAGTTTCGACACACACTTGTATTCACTTTTCATTTGACACACGAATATACCACTATATACTTAACACCCTCACTCAATCATTCTTTCACATTGTTCTGATACCTGTCTATGAACCCTTGACTCTGTGACACCTATGCACATGTATGCTACACCTATACACACTTCGATTTAAGTTATGAATGATGATTTGGTTTTGTTTTAGTTCGAAATGTTAAATTTGAACTAAACTGTTAACTGAGTTTTGGGATATTGAAAACTGAGATTTGAAATTAATGTTAAATGTTAATGTTTAGACATGCTATCATGGTTGGGATATGGGTTGAATCCCTGAGTTTTAGGTTTTTTCTGTCATGAGTTCAAACCTGAGAACTGCATAAACCTGAGCATGCATGCATAAACCTGAGAATACATCTCAGTTTTATATCCACAGTTTTTCCTATTTTTCTGAGAATGAATTGATGATATTGATAATGTTTGATTTTCCTCTATATAAGTTAACTGAGATTTGATTTTAATCTGAATTTGATTTGATACTTGGTTGCATTTGAGTTGGGATTCTTATATGTTTTGAATGGAGTTACTGTGAAAATCTGAGAATCACTTTGTGCATTGACACTCACTATCACTCATTAACCTAATCACTACTTGACACTAACATGATGTTGTACACTATTTGTTTAACCCCCTGCCATTTCATATGTAAACCTGAGAATTACACACACACACCCCCTATCACTCTCATTGCCTGTACACACACACACCACACCACTCACTGTACACACACACACCCCCTATCTCATAACCTACTGTCCACTACATATTTGACACACACACTCACCCCCCTATTTATATATACCATGTTATGTTCCTTGCTTGTGTACTAGGCACTAGCCTATATGAATGCCTATATATATATTGTGTATATATATATATATATATATATAAAAAAAAAAAAAAAAAAAAATATATATATATATATATATATATATATATATATATATATATATATTGTATTTGTGTGTGTGATAACTTGTTTTAGCTTTTTGATTGTTTTTGAGTGCTTGCCTAGGCTTAGTTAGGCTTAGTGAGACTTGTTGGACTAGGCTTGGATCTAGTATAGCTTGCTTGACCTAGTTTGACTAGTGTAGTTGACTAGAGTTGACAAAGAGTTGACTTTAGTCTAGAATGACCTAGAATTCATATAGAATGTATTGTAAAGTACAATATTACCATTCTGGACATGTTGTGACCTGTGTTGCTCTAAATAGGACTCATCTACTCTGTCTGGACATCTATCCTCATCGGATACTCAGGATATCAGACGAGTACATTCTCTGACCGTTTCATACTTGTTAGGATTTATATTTATGCTCTAGATTACTTTACTTGATGCTGTCACGTTGTTAACACGGATTGGTACTATATGGATCCCTTCATGAGATGTTTTCCCCCTCGGGAGCATCGGGATACGTCATGTCATGTGCTTTTCACGTACATTATGTATTCATGTTCTTTCATCATTCATGTGCACTCTTGTGATTCATGTACTCTCATGTTCACAGAGCCCCTCATGTATACTTCATGTGCACCCATTTATGGACCCCAATGTGAAATCATGTACAATAACATAACTTGTCTGGATCCTTGTGTATTGATTGGGGTACGACGGAGTATAAATGGTCATGTGAATAATTCTAAAGTAGTGTAATCATGTGCAAACTCTTTCGTATAATCATGTAAAAATTTAAGCCGTTCACATGGCTATCTTGTACTCTACATCACTAGCCACTGATAGTTCTTTACTCATAGTAGATATTTCCTTACAGTCATATCTTTTACTTCATATATATTCTCCAGCGTTTTAGGTATCTTATTCTATAGCATGCTTACATTTTCTGTCATATTATGAACTGCGTGAGATGTATTGTGCTCGTTCCTGTCCTGACTAGACCTGTTGAAATATTACAGATGACATTGAGGAGTTCTGTCCTACGTACTACGGAGCATACCTAGATGACACCTTCGAGCTGGACTCCCAAGAGGACCCAGTCCGTGTAGAGGACATTATCCAAGTAGTCTAGGCTAGTTAGCTAGACTAGTTATTTTACTTTATTGTCTTGTCTTATTTTGGATACATTATGTACTTATTTCGGATATTATTATTCTGGATGTTGTGGAGATGTTACCTTAGACACTTAGACTTCTTCTCATGTTGTATTTCATTTGGTGACTTTTATATCTATCTATCTTATCGTACTTCTACCTTAGCTGTGATTGAGTTGTACATTTCTGTATTGTCCTCCGTTCGGAGAGTATATATTATACAGGTACCTTATAATTGTTAGATGTATGTGACCTAGGACAGCGTTCTACCGCCGACACTGCAGCGTAGGCTGGACGTACCCACTTCTCGTGCCCCTACACTAGGTGCAGGTCATGACAAATAGTCTAACATAGTATATCAAAACTAATAATATATGTGTAAACTAATTTAAAAATAATCATAATTCACCCAATATATAATTATAGAAATATGATACACAAATCGAGAAATGACCAAATCTCTGATTTAAGAAAGGTGGAGTTACATATGGTTAGAAAGTCTAAATATGTTTTTTAGAATTTAGTTTTTATTTTTTTTTGATAATTTAGTATTTATTTGGAGTTAGTTAGATTAAAATCAATTAATAAACTATTTTTTGATAATTATGTTCGCTATTGCTTCTTGTTGTCGTGAAATAGCGTTGAAGGTTGCGAACGAGAATGTAATTGGTACTTCCATTTATACTTTATTTTTTGATCCGGGTCGTGATGATAGAGGGTTGCTTCGTTACTCTATTGACAATCTGACTAAAAGGGAGAAGGTTGAAGGGCTTAACTTCACTGGCTAAGGGGGACAGCAAGAATTCTCTCTGGACTGCTCGGGAACTCTTGAGGAAATACGAGAACTAGGGGTATCGAGAGCTTCAAACGGAGGAGAACTCCTCCTATTTATAATAGAAGAGAAAGGTATCACACGCACTTATGAGAGGCAGGCATGTGCTCCATCAGGTTTCTACATAGCACTCCTAAACAGGAGTAAGTTACAGCAAGGCATGTACTTCACTAGTGAGAGGCCATGGCTGATTGCCATGTTGTAGATTTGATATCTTACTATTGGAGGAGATCTCGAGATGCTAGGAACTCGTTCAGTAGCGTGATTGGGTCTGCGACACACCTAGGAGTCACTATCCTAGGTGGCGTATTTATCATTTAAGAGAATTGTAGGCGCAGGGCAGAGGCACATGCGCTTAAAGAAACGGCTCAGGACGACACAGGCATAATCTTGACTGGGCAGCATGCGCCTGGAGAGACACACACCTGACGTATCTATTTTTGAGAAGAAATGAACTTTGGCTTTCATGTTCATTATCTATACGAGAACCGATGTGTCGAATGGAGGTCTCGAGAAGACCATACTCATTAAGTGCAACCTTAGGGGGAGTAACAGCCATATGTAGGTGGGGACATGATGAGTCGGGCATGCCCTAGAAGTGAGGAGCGAGGATAAGAGGGGTGTGTCCCCTAGTGAGGCATGGATAGCCGAAGTAATTATGACTTTGGTTTTCAAGCCCCCAGTCGTCTTTCACAAAGAGATCGAAGCATTCCTTTATGAGGCCTAGAAGAGGCGTAAGTGCCATGCTACTCAAATTAGGCTAGACCTTGTAACACCTGTGCCTACAAGACCCCTTTAAAATTTTCTAACTTTTTTGAATAAAGATAGAAATACTTTGAACAGAAGCGGGGGGCGCGCTGATATGACATCAGCATAATCTTCTTCAGGAAGAGAACAATTAGTTCAATCTATCTCAAGTGGATAACTGCTTATTTTCCCTTCTTATCAAAGTATGCATCCTTCAATGCCTATAAATAGGCATTTGAGATTAATCTCTATAAAATTGTTCGTCATGAGAGTCGATACGTCAGGTTCATCGCCATTAATGCCAACTTTATTATGTTGAACCTATAAATAGGGGCTTTAGAGAGAGCTTTCATTCGTTTCTCTTTTTCTCTCGCTCCATGACCTCCATGGCTGTCGTCAAGGCTTCTCCGATTCCTCTCTCTATTGGAGAGAAGAACGAACTCAATGCGAAGCCGCCCGACGTCTCCATCGGCATGCTACTTGAAGCTCTCACTGTGGCCTCGTCCAGCGTGGTCGTGATTGTAACACCCACTTTTCTAAAATGAAGGTAATTTTAAACTTTTGTAAAAGTTTATTATTTAATAATAGGATTTATGATTTATGGAAATTTTTAATTAATTTAATATTTTGGGAAAATTTTATATTTTTAATATTGTTTTTATTGTATTTGTTTAGTCGGGTTTGAGTTTCGTATCGTTCCGACTTGTATTGTGACCCGGGTAGCTTAAACTCTAGATGGGATCCAATATTAAGTTAAGCATGGGTCACAAGACCCAACATTTAAGTTAGTTAATTAAAGTAATTTTTATCATGTTAGAATGGTTAAGTTAAAGACTCAAAACTAGATCATTTTGACCCCAAACTTGAACCTAGTCTAGACTTAACCATATGAGACTAGAGAGGGGCAATTAGGACATTTTCTATTAGCCCTAATGGACACTTTATGGCAGCCACCTTTAGAGGAGAATGATTCATTTCATTCATTACAATCTTGCCTCTTTTATTTTCTTTTTGTTCTTCCCTAATTTTAGAGAGCCTTTCCATTGATTTGATCTCCAAATCAAATCATTCCTTCACCAAACCTTCCCTCAATCATTCCCATTCTCCAAGGGAAGGGTGCTACCAAGGATTGGAAGAGGAGTACAAGGAGGAGAGTCCACTTTGAGGGATCTTCGTATCGGAGCCGTGTCCTAAAGGATTTTATTGGGATTCCACTCCCAATAGGTAAAACTCATCCTCTAAATCGATTTTCTTTGCATATAAATTAGTTTTAAATCCGTAGGATCCAACCTCATGCATGTGTCCCATTTAGATTCAAATTTGAGGCCATTTGGAGCTCTCTTGAGGATTTTAGATATGTACCTTGTGTCCTACTTGATAGATCCCAAATTAGGACGCCCCATGTGTATGTATGTATGATAATAGTTTAAATAGATATTTAAATTCAGTTTTAGAATGGTTAGAGAGTGGATTGATCTTAGTGAGGATGGTTAGAATGAGTTTCATTTGGATACCTATGTTTGTATCCAAGTATCTTGGCATATATGTGTTCTTTTGTCCAAAACAATTCAAATTCGTCATAATATTCATCCACGTTTTTATTAACCAAAGCAACTTATAAATGTCATAACTTTAAGCTTAGAACTCCGATTTATCTTCCATTTTTTTAAAAGAACCGTATCGAAGTTAGCTTTCCAAATATATATTTTAAAAAGCCAAATTCTTTCTGTAACTTTCTGTAGAATTATTTGAGTGTCCGCTGTACGAAAGACAAACGTGTTTCGATATTTCTGCAATTTCGGGAGCTTTCGGACACGAAAATGCGATCCGTTTGAAGTTTCGGAAAGCTAACACGAAGGGCTACAACATACTTTAATCCTAGAATTTAGTAGAGGCCCAATTGGTACAGTATTGGTTTTAAGTAGAAGAGTGACTATACGATATATGCATTTTGTGTAACCTATGAGCCTATGTAGTATGGATATTAAATGAATATAGAGTATGTAATACATGATATGTTAGATGAATGAAATGATATATATATGATATATATCCTCTTTACATTAATGTATATATATGGTTGAATGCAAGCATGTAGGAATGTAATTAATATAATGTATGTAAGCAATGCATAAATGCATGAATGAAAGAATGATATACAATGTATGCATGAAAGTATATAATGAATGCTAGATATGAATCTAAGGTATACATGTAATGATAGATATGAATGCATAATATATAAATAATATAATACAATATATAATGATAGCATGTATGGTAATGTATAATATATGATGCAAGCATGTATATGTCCACTGTTTTTCCTTTTTCTTACATTTTCCTTCCCTTCCCTTTCCTTTTCAGTTTTCCCCCTTTTTCCCTCTTCTATTTTTACATGTTGTATACAACGTATATAATGTATAAATGCATGTAAGTATGTAATATGCATGAATAACATGTATGTAATAAAAATAAGTATATGTATGCAACTTAATGATATGTGAATGGATATAATGCCTGAACTAAAATATGCATGCATATGGGATATGAATGAATGTATAAATGCATGAATGAATGTCATATATGAATGAATGAATCAATCAAAGGTATAAGTAAAATATAATGCATTGTAATGAATGTTAACATATATAATGTATAAAAGTATGTATGTAAATGTGCATGAATGTATATATCTATGTAACTATGTAAATATGCATGATGTAACATATGCCTATATATATAAATATGTATGTAATGTGGATATGCATGTATGTATGAAGGTATGTATTTATATATATTATCTATTTTATATTATGCATTGTTGTGGTTCACATTGTCTTGTGATTGTGTGAGTGCTAGCCTAGGCTTGGTTAGGCCTAGTAAGACTTGTTAGACTTGTTTGGGCTAGGACTTGACCTAGTTGACCTAATTTGACTAGTGTGGTTGACTAGAGTTGACCAAGTATTGACTTTAGTCTAGTTTGACCTAGACAGCATGCAGATGTATTGTACATTTTATTTATCATCTCTCGTATACATCTTGACCTGTGTTGCTCTAAATAGGACTCTGTGGCTTCAGTTTGGACCTCTATACCTATCAGTTGTTCAGGTTATTAGGCGAGTACATTCTCTGATCATTTCATACCCTGTTAGAATTATTTTCCTGCTTTAAATTACTTTACTTGATGCTATCACGTTGGTCACACGGATTAGTACTATATGGATCCTTTCTTGAGATGTTATCCCCTCAGGGAGCATCGGATACTACATGTTCTGTACGTTTCACTTACATTGTGTATCACTATGCTTCATGGTTCATTGAATCACTTGTGACATGTACTTTCATGATCACAGAGTCTTCCTTGAATCCTCCATTTATTAAGCATTCCTAGAATACCCATTTATGGGACTATTATGTACCACCCTTCGGGGGTCGTTACATGAATCATAACATAACCTGGCTGGATCCTTGTGTATTAATTGGGGGTACGGGGGAGTAGAAGTAGACATGTGAATAATATCCAAGTAGTGTAGCATCAGAATCATTCCATAGTACAGCATCAGAATCATCATATGCCATTTACATGTCTATATTGTACTCTGACTCACTAGCCACTGTTAGTTCTCTACTTATAGTAGATATTTCTATTACAATTCTCTCTCTCTCTGTTTACATACAGTATTTCTTCAGTTCATGTATCTTACTTTACTGCATGATTATATTTTCTAACCTGCTATGATCTGTTGAGATGTATTGTGCTCGCTCCTGTCCTGACTGGACCTGTTAAAAATATTACAAAGGACGAGGAGGAGACCTGTGTGGATACCTTCTATGGGGCAGCCCTAGACGACACTTGTGAGCTGGACTCTCAGGAGGACCCAGCTCTAGCTGATGACTTTACCCCTACTGCCTAGACTAGCTTAGTTAGGCTTTATCTTACTTATGTTATCTTAAGACTAGTTTTAGTTAGACTTTATTTCTGTCTTGAGATCTGGGTTGTATATATTCTTTCATATTCAGTAGCTGAGACCTTGTATTTCTGGATGTTTGCTAAGATGTTATCTTAGACTCTTCTGATCATCTATATTTCTTTGAGTTCTATATCATATCGTGCTTCTTCTTCCTTAGTTGTGATTGAGTTTACTTTCTGCTATGTCACCCCCATTCGGGAAGTATAAACTGCTTAGAATTATATTGTTAGATGTTGTGACCTAGGACAGCGTTCTACCGCAGACACTGCGGCGTAGGCTGGACGTACCCACGTCTCGTGCCCTTACTCTAGGGTGTGGGTCGTGACACATTTTTAGTGGTGGCCCATAGAGGTCGAGTTTATGTAGTGGTATTCGAACTAGAGTATCACTACAGCCTGCAGTAGGATTATGATATATTTTTGAAGGTACTCAATCACACTAGGAAAAACTCTTAATCAGATTCATTTTATCTAAATTGTCGCTTATTGACTTCCCTTGAATATAAACTGTCCTCCTTCGAATTTTTGCTTCATTTCCAGAAATTGCTTCTTGTTTTGATCTGTCTTCATAATGGTTATGGAGACATGATCTTATCGCTTCGGTTCGGGGGATACTATCGAGAGGCTGGCCACCTCTCGTCCTGTTCATCAGGGCTTCGAGACCGCAGCTCCTATTGTGCCGACTCTGGTTGGCGTTTCTGCTACATTGGAGGTGCACCTCTGTCTGTACAGAGAATTTTTCTTGTCATTTCTGATTTCTCTCAGCAGCAGCGGTTCATGCAGCATCAGCAGCAGACTAGGAGAAACCAGCAGGGCGAGCTATCGTCAGGACAGTCGAGGATGCACAGACCATTGGAGATCTTGCTGCAAGTTCCGTTCTTCTCGATTCCATTCCCGCAATTGTCTTTTATAACTACCTTGAAATCCGATTCCATCTGTTCCTTGCTGATTGATTAATTTTGTCATGTTGCTCTTTTATTATGTTTGTTTTTCTTCTAAGAAAATTATATGGGCTAGGTCACCTCAGTTGTGGGATCTAGAATCTTCGATAGTCGTGTTAGCTGGCATAGTGAGGACATATAGTCCGATTTTGGACGTATTTCTCGGGTGTAGGAATTTAAGGTTTTTGCCGTCGCATGCGGCAATGCAGAAATTTTAAATACCATGAACCTAGAGGTATGTGCCTCAGTCGAGGACTCTGTGATTATCGTAGCCTTGCTTACTAGTATAACGAGGATTTGGAGCACCATAATTTTGGATAGACGCATATGATTATAAGATTGTACCTTAAATATTTTTTGTACATGTTTTCTCTACTTTTGTTTCAGTCATTCTCAAAAAAAAAAGAAGGAATTATTGTTTGTTTTGTTTTGTTTTGCTTCTCATTATTTAACTTAGGAGTAGCTTTAGCTGTTTTTATAAACCTTGTGTAACTTCTTGCTATGAGTTTCTTCATAATACAATGAATCGATGATTTTTGCTAGACCTTATCTTGGATTTGATATTTTAGCTCTAGGTTTCAAAATGGTTCCTTCTTTAAACAGATAAGCAGAACAGATTTTATCGTTATTTCCTTCTTGCTATTATTCTTGTATTAAATAATAATAATAAAACTGTCGTGATTACATCAATCACCTACTTTGCAATCTTGGTAGGAATCTAAATGTTGGTCTTGATATAGAATTTGATTTGTATATTGGGACATGAGAATATATATAGTGGACATAGACACTTGCCGATACGTATGCATGCTATACTTTGATTACCAACCTATCTAAATACATATTAATATGTTTTTGATGTTAAATTCTCAAAACTCTAATATTTCTGATACAGTACAGTATCAGAGACTGGTTCTCTACTTTTTCTAGTTTAAATTCGTAATTTAAATATAAATTTCATGTTATTAGTTTTGTTTACATTACTGCACATGTATGTTATATACAGGGTTTCATTTCTGAAAGAAATTGGTTGAGTTTTGTGTTTGAACTTGTCAAATCTGAGATTGTGTGCATATTAACCCTTAATACTAGATTCTAAGTGATTAGTTCAATTTGCTGTTTTTAATGTAATATTTTGAGCTGTATACATTGTTGTATGTAGGGATATAATGTTAGGTTTCATATTCTTACATGATAGGTTGTGATAAACATTGGGTTGGTTTGATGTTCAAATTTTTCCAAAATCCTAAAACTGAATACATGTTAACATTTTTACATTGATTTCAAATGTTTAGTCTAATTTCAGATTTAATATGTAATATTGAACTGTATGTATAGCTAAATGTATGGATTTTATATTAGGGTTTCATCTCCATCATGTTAGGATGTGTTAGGAGCATTGAGTTAGTTGTGATGTTTCAAACCCCTAATTAAAATATGAAACTGCATTATGTTAATATTACATTAGTTTAAATGTTAGCTTATTTTCAGATTTTGTATGTAAATGCTGAACTAAAACTGGGTTTAACCTTTCAACACTAAAGCTATAACCCTGTACCTAATTTAGTATACACTGCCATGTAAACCTAACCCTTCCTCTCTATGTTATGTTCATATATCTATATAGATAGATATAGAGTTTATGCATACATGTTATAATGTATATAGATACATAACTAAATTTCTACCTCTTTATATATATATATATATATATATATATATATATATATATATATATATATATATATATATATGGTTAACCATGCATGTTATGAGTAAATAGGTTGTGCATTGTAGATTATTAACCAATATGTCATGAGTAGTGTAACTGGATAGCTATTGTTTTGAAACCCAAATCCTCATATACACTTTCATGTATATTTCACATACGCACATACCTACTATCTAACCATATGAACATGTCCACATGCACCCATACACACACTAACCACATAACCTTTACATAATGCTAGCTTTTCTCCTTCTAACACTATATATATATATATATATATATATATATATATATATATATATATATATATATATATATATATATATATATATTGTGATTGGATTTTAATGCTCGACATTTGTGCTTAAAATTTTGATTTTGATTATGCCTTAAAGCCTTGATGATTTGTTATTTCTGTATCTTTTCCAGTTTAACACCCCTGATTGCTTGTAAGTTTTGACACCCTATGATTGTTTTGGTCTAGTGTAACTAGTATACCTAGATGAGACTTACACTACCATCGTATGTCATGATCCTGTATGCCATTCTTTTAAATTGTATGATTTAGGTAAGTTCTGAGACTTTGATTGTTGGGAACGAGACTCTAGAAGAAGTACGACCATCTTAATTTCGATAACGAAATTTTCTAAGGAGGGTAGACTTTTAACACCCATTTTTCTAAAATGAGAGTAATTTTGAACTTTTGTAAATGTTTATTATTTAATAATAGGATTTATAATTTATGGGAATTTTTAATTAATTTAATATTTTGGGAAAATTTTATATTTTTAATATTGTTTTTATTGGATTTGTTTAGTCTGGTTTGAGTTTCGTATCGTTCCGACTTGTATTATGACCCGGATAGCTTAAACTCTAGATGGGACCCAATATTAAGTTAAGCATGGCTCACAAGACCCAACATTTAAGTTAGTTAATTAAACTAATTTTTATCATGTTAGAATGGTTAAGTTAGAGACTCAAAACTAGATCATTTTGACCCCAAACTTGAACCTAGTCTAGACTTAACCATATGAGACTAGAGAGGGACAATTAGGACATTTCCCATTAGCCCTAATGAACACTTTATGGCAGCCACCTTTAGGGGAGAATGATTCATTTCATTCATTACAATCTTGCCTCTTTTATTTTCCTTTTGTTCTTCCCTAATTTTAGAGAGCCTTCCCATTGATTTGATCTCCAAATCAAATTATTCCTTCACCAGACCTTCCCTCAATCATTCCCATTCTCCAAGGGAAGGGTGCTACCAAGGATTGGAAGATGAGTACAAGGAGGAGTGTCCACTTTGAGGGATCTTCGTATTGGAGCCGTGTCCTAAAGGATTTCATTGGGATTCCACTCCCAATAGGTAAAACCCATCCTCTAAATCGATTTTCTTTGCATATAAATTAGTTTTGAATCCGTAAGATCTATCCTCATGTATGTGTCCCTTTAGATTCAAATTTGAGGCCATTTGGAGCTCTCTTGAGGATTTTAGATATGTGTCTTGTGTCCTACTTGATAGATCCCAAATTAGGACACCCCATGTGTATGTATGTATGATAATAGTTTAAATAGATATTTAAATTGAGTTTTAGAATGGTTAGAGAGTGGATTGATCTTAGTTAGGATGGTTAGAATGAGTTTTATTTGGATACCTATGTTTGTATCCAAGTATCTTGGCCTATATGTGTTCTTTTGTCCAAAATAACTCAAATTCGTCATAATGTTCATCCACGTTTTTATTAACCAAAACAACTTAGAAATGTCATAACTTTTAGCTTAGAACTCCGATTTATCTCCCATTTTTTTAAAAGAACCGTATCGAAGTTAGCTTTCCAAATATATATTTTAATAAGTCAAATTCTTTCTGTAACTTTCTGTAGAATTATTTGAGTGACCGATGTACGAAAGACGAACGTGTTTCGGTACTTTCGCAATTTTGGGAGCTTCCGGACACGAAAATACGATCCGTTTGAAGTTTTGAAAAGCTAACACGAAGGGCTACAACATACTTTAATCCTAGAATTTAGTAGAGGCCCAAAAAAGTATTGGTTTTAAGTAGAAGAGTGACTATACGATATATGCATTTTGTGTAGCCTATGAGCCTATGTAGTATGGATATTAAATGAATATAGAGTATGTAATACATGATATGTTAGATGAATGAAATGATATATATATGATATATATCCTCTTTACATTAATGTATATATATGGTTGAATGCAAGCATGTAGGAATGCAATTAATATAATGTATGTAAGCAATGCATAAATGTATGAATGAAAGAATGATATACAATGTATGCATGAAAGTATATAATGAATGCTAGATATGAATGCAAGGTATACATGTAATGATAGATATGAATGCATAATAGATAAATAATATAATGTAATATATAATGATAGCATGTATGGTAATGTAGAATATATGATGCAAGCATGTATATGTCCACTGTTTTCCCTTTTTCTTACATTTTCCTTCCCTTTCCTTTTTAGTTTTCCCCTTTTTTCCCTCTTCTATTTTTACATGTTGTATACAACGTATATAGTATAAATGCATGTAAGTATGTAATATGCGTGAATGGCATGTATGTAATAAAAATAAGTATATGTATGCAACTTAATGATATGTGAATGGATATAATGCCTGAACTGAAATATGCATGCATATGGGATATGAATAAATGTATAAATACATGAATAAATGTCATATATGAATGAATCAATCAATCAAAGGTATAAGTAAAATATAATGCATTGTAATGAATGTTAACATATATAATGTATAAAAGTATGTATGTAAATGTGCATGAATGTATATATCTATGTAACTATGTAAATATGCATGATGTAACATATGTCTATATATATAAATATGTATGTAATATGGATATGCATGTATGTATGAAGGTATGTATTTATATATATTATCTATTTTATATTATGCATTGTTGTGGTTCACATTGTCTTGTGATTGTGTGAGTGCTAGCCTAGGCTTGGTTAGGCCTAGTAAGACTTGTTAGACTTGTTTGGGCTAGGACTTGACCTAGTTGACCTAATTTGACTAGTGTGGTTGACTAGAGTTGACCAAGTGTTGACTTTAGTCTAGTTTGACCTAGACAGCATGCAGATGCATTATACATTTTATTTATCATCTCTCGTATACATCTTGACCTGTATTGCTCTAAATAGGACTCTGTGGCTTCAGTTTGGACCTCTATACCTATCAGCTGTTCAGGTTATCAGGCGAGTACATTCTCTGGTCATTTCATACCCTGTTAGAATTATTCTCCTGCTTTAAATTACTTTACTTGATGCTGTCACGTTGGTCACACGGATTAGTACTATATGGATCCTTTCTTGAGATATTATCCCCTCAGGGAGCATCGGATACTACATGTTCTGTGAGTTTCACTTACATTGTGTATCACTATGCTTCATGGTTCATTGAATCACTTGTGACATGTACTCTCATGATCACAGAGTCTTCCTTGAATCCTCAATTTAGTGGGCATTCTTAGAATCCTCATTTATGAGACTATCATGTACCACCCTTCGGGGGCCGTTACATAAATCATAACATAACCTGGCTGGATCCTTGTGTATTGATTGGGGGTATGGGGGAGTAGAAGTAGACATGTGAATAATATCCAAGTAGTATAGCATCAGAATCATTCCATAGTGCAGTATCAGAATCATCATATGCCATTTACATGTCTATATTGTACTCTGACTCACTAGCCACTGTTAGTTCTCTACTTATAGTAGATATTTCTATTACAGTTCTCTCTCTCTGTTTACATACTGTATTTCTTCAGTTCATGTATCTTACTTTACTGCATGATTATATTTTCTAACCTGCTATGATCTGTTGAGATGTATTGTGCTCACTCCTGTCCTGACTGGACCTGTTAAAAATATTACAGAGGACGAGGAGGAGGCCTGTGTGGATACCTTCTATGGGGCAGCCCTAGACGACACTTGTGAGCTGGACTCTCAGGAGGACCCAGCTCTAGCAGATGACTTTACCCCTACTGCCTAGACTAGCTTAGTTAGGCTTTATCATACTTATGTTGTCTTGAGACTAGTTTTAGTTAGACTTTATTTCTGTCTTGAGATCTGGGTTGTATATATTCTTCATATTCAGTTGCTGAGACCTTGTATTTCTGGATGTTTGCTGAGATATTATCTTAGACTCTTCTGTAGGAACGAAATCGTAAAGCACAATACTCTAGAGAGGGGGTGAATAGAGTTGGCAGCTGAATAATGCTAATTAAAAATGTTAGCAGCAAGATCACAGAATAATAATCACAACTAAATAATGTAAAGGCAGATATAAGAAAGCAAACGCGAAGACAGTGATGTATACTGGTTTCCCTCTGTTGAGGACTAGTCCAGTCGGTAGAACTCTTGCTACCAGTTGAATCCACTATTGGCAAAACCGCAAGTTTTTTTACGAAGTCCTTGCAACTTCTACAACGTGAGCTTTGATACGAAGAACTCGTCTAACTTCAATTGTGAAGAGAAATTCTTCTATCAAGCCTTCTGATTACAATCACTCTGAAACTTCTAGACCGCACTGCACTGGCAAATCGACTAGAGGATTGTAACTGGCTTGGGATCTGAAAATTAAAGCTCGAAAAAAACTCTTTAGAAGACTGAAAGCTTTTTAGAAGAGAGAAGATTGAAAGTGAATGAGTGAGTTAAAATGATCGAAATCCTTCTCTATTTATAGGAGTTCCAAAGACAGAATTCTGGCAGAAATCGGGCAGAATTCGGGCAGAACTCGATGAGAAAATCTCGGTCAAATCCGCAACTGCAGGAGGACCAAGTTCCAAGAAATTCAAAAACAAAACGGCCACTAACCAAACTCTGGCCGAACTCTGGCCGAACTCTGGCCGAGTTCTGTCAGGGTTAGGTTAGGGTTTTAAAAATTAGTTTTTGGGGAATTTTGAAAACCTTTTTGGAGCTTTTGTAAATACGAATGTTTTTCAAAACTAAGGACATTTTAAAAACATTTTGAAATCATTTTGGAATAGCCTATTTGCCAGTACGACTCGGTGTACAAAGTATTCCTGGACACAAATAAAATGAAAAATACATTGCTCAAAGAAATACAGACTCGAACAGGCAAACAGCGCTTCGATTTTGAACTGTGTAGATAGCTATTCTTAATCATGTCCAAGAGTCCGAGATATCCTGACTAGCTCCATATATCAAGACAGAGTTTGATCAATTATTAAAATCAGTTTGACCATATGACTAATGGGCCAACAATCTCTCCCATTTTGATAATTGACAAACTATGAATGATATAACATCTAAGCTTGGAATCAAATCAAAAAATAGTAAACAATCCTGCATGCATTTTCTCAAAAGATGTTAGATCCTTATTTCTCCCCCGTTGTCACTTAACAAAATAATTGCAAAAGAGAAAGCTCCCCCGCAATCAATGTATAAGTAACAAACAGTGAAGAAACACATAAAAAAAATTATGACATATGGTAGAGACAGTAAAAATAACATCACAAACATGTATTTGTCTCAGGCAGTTTATAATATAACAGAGAACTAATTCACATGCAGTTTATAATATAGAAGCAGATAAAGATGCTATAAATAAACTGATTTGAAAGATAAACTACGCATCTCATCAAGATAAAAAGATGTTCAAGAGACATAAAAAAAATATCCAGTACAAGTCTGATAATAAAAAGATAAAAAGACAGAAACTTGGAATGTCGGAGCATTTTCAAGTGTACAGAAGATAATATCTAAGTCTCAAAAATTAGCTAATATATCACATCTCCTCATCATCATCATCATCATCATCATCAGCAGCAGCATGACCGGCATGTCCAGAAGGACCAGCTGCAGAAGTACCAGCGCCAGAAGGGTGAGGAGGGATGCCAGTGTAAAACTCACCGACATAGTCTCGAGGAGGAGCACGGTCAGAACGGTACCAATCATATGCGTTACCGGGCTAAAAGTAGACATGAACAGCCTCATCCTCACAGCGGTAACCAGAGAAGGCTGGATCTCTAGGAATAGAACCGGCAGAATGTCCAGTCTGAGCAAATCGAAGATCAGCGAGAGAATTTGCTATCGCCTGATAACGAGTGACATCGGGGAACTCACGTTCGCGGGCCATATCCATCATCGAGACGTACAAATCAGAAAGATGCTGGTGTATGCCTTCAAAGGTCATGGTATACTGCTGAGTAGGTGGAGGAGGTGGAGCAGTAGGAGGAACAATAGGAGGAACAGCAGCAGTCATACTACGATGAGATAGCTTAAGAAACTTGGGCTCAGGGTCTTGAGTACAAGTTGACAAATCAATATCAAAACGCTGGAAGATGCGTGGGAGAATCATCGCATAAGAGAGATTTCTATCTCTTGCACGACAACGTCCCATCATCTGGATAATAGTCTTAGGGGCAGAAAAATGTATCCCCTTAATAATGTGATACATAGCAGATAGTTCAAGTGATGTGACATCATCCTTTGAAGTAGACTTCGGAAGGAGAGTGGAGTAGATGATGCGATGCAGTTCATAATTAAACAAGTTCAAGTTGTTTGCCTTGAACTTTCCAGAGCGAACTCGATCAGGTGCACAGAGTTCAGCTTTGAAACTAGTATGTGTCGTGCCGTCGAAGAAATCAAATTCAGTGATATCAACAAGCGGTGCACCTTCGTTAGATAGACCAAGGATTTTCGCTAAGAGGACATTATTGAACTCGATGTCTAGTCCGCCAACACGAGTACTTACGTCAAACATGTTTAATATGATATTGCAGTAGAAAAGTCTAATGGCATTAGTTGCTACCGGGAAACAAAGTTTAACAACATGTTGTAACTCTAATGCCTCAAAATAAGGGTGGTGTTCTGGAAACACAGTCCATTTGATAGGAGCGTCTGTGCATATGGATCTCATAGAAAAGTCTTCATACCACAGAAGGGCTTGATCTAGGGTTTGAAAATAAAACCCATCGAACGCACCATCGCTCGATTGAACTGGCAAAAAGAGGGAATCCGTGGGTGGATTCGAAGATGATCCTTCCTCACTAGGATTGGTCGTCTTCTTCCTCTTGAAGGGGTTAAATCCCTTAGGCGACATTGTACAATAAAAGTAAATATGCACAAAATTGAAAGGAGGAGAAATATGAAGTTATACCTCCCGAGATTCAAGTATGTTGTAGAGGACAACGAACTCCGCACGAATCCAAAATTTGGATGGATTTTACCACGTAGATTGGGAGAAACGGAGTGGTGAAGAACTAGGGTTTGAGGGCTCTCGCGCGATTGCTGTTGCTGTGATGGTGGTGTTTAGAAGCAATGAAGAAGAAAGGCTCTCGGGTTCTGGTTATATAGCCAGATACCTCTAACCGAACTCTGGCCAAATTCGGTCCGAATTCTGGCCGAATTCGCCTGGGGTTGGTTTAGAACACTTTCTTTCACTGACTCATTTCAAAGATTTAACTCAAAGATTAGTAATTTTAACATTCAATTAATATAATTAATGTTATTTTATAGATTAAATATCGTTACACAGCGACTGTCTCAGATTAAGTGTAGGAGTACTGTCCCAGCTGGCGGAGGTTCACCGGGGAACTCTTAAGTACCGCTTCGCTTCAACCGTAGTTGTGGTGACAGACAGACTCTTTATTGGCTTGTCTCTAACACAATTTTTGTGTATTGAAATAAAATCATAAAATAAAATTAATTAATATTATTGACGTCCAAAATTCCTAATTCTCGACGTAAATAATTGAAACGATCTTCTGCTAGAGGTTTTGTGAAGATGTCAGCTATTTGATTCTCAGTATCTATGTACACAAGGTCAATATCTCCATTTTGATGATAATCTCTAAGAAAATGATGTCGGATCTCGATATGCTTAGTACGAGAATGACATACTGGATTCTTAGTCAAATTAATTGTGCTCGTATTGTTACAGAAAATGGGAATGTGTGTGTAAAATAAATCATAGTCTTCTAAGGTTTGTTTCATCCACAAAATCTGAGCACAACAACGTCCTGCGGCGATATACTCAGCCTCTGTTGTTGATGGGGCTACAGAATTTTGCTTTTTACTAAACCATGAGACTAAAGCCTTGCCTAAGAAATGACATGTGCCACTGGTACTTTTTCTATCAACTTTACATCCAGCAAAATCTGTATCCGAGTAACCAATAAGGTCAAAGGACTTAGTTTTAGGATACCATAAGCCAACAGAAGAAGTGCCCTTAAGGTATCAAAAGATACGCTTAACTGCGCACAGATGTGATTCCTTTGGATTAGCTTAAAAACGTGCACACAGGCAAATACTAAACATAATATCTGGACGACTAGCAGTTAAATAAAGTAAACTACCGATCATACCTCGATACTTACGTGTGTCGACCGGCTTGCCTTGTTCATCAATATCAAGCTTTGTTGAAGTTGCCATCGAAGTGCCAATAGGTTTGACATTATCCAGATCAAACTTCTTTAGCAAATCTTTTGTGTACTTGGCTTGATTTATGAATGTCCCATTGTCAGTTTGTTTGATTTGCAGTCAGAGAAAGAATTTTAGCTCTCCTATCATGCTCATCTCAAACTCATTCTACATACACTTAGAGAATTCTTGACACAGAGATTCATCATTAGATCCAAATATAATATCATCAACATAGACTTGTATTAAGAGAAGCTTGCCATTAAAAGACTTAATAAAAAGTGTAGTATCAACTTTGCCTTTTGAAAAACCGTTATCAAGTAGAAAAGAGCTTAGACGATCATACCAAGCACGAGGGGCTTGTTTTAAACCGTATAAAGCTTTCTTCAACTTGAAAACATGATCAGGGTTTTTAAAATCTGTGAAACCTGGAGGTTGTGCTACAAAAACTTCTTCTTTTATAAAACCATTTAAAAATGCACTCTTGACATCCATTTGAAATAATTTGAAATTATAAAAACATGCAAATGCACATAACATGCGAATGGATTCTAATCTCGCAACTGGGGCATAAGTCTCATCCTAGTCGATACCTTCTTCCTGATTGTATCCTTGAACTACGAGTCGAGATTTATTACGAGTTACTAAACCATTCTCGTTCAGTTTATTTCGGAATATCCAACGGGTGCCAATGACCGGTTGATCAATAGGCTTGGAAACAAGTTCCCAAACTTGATTCCGTTCAAATTGGTTTAATTCCTCTTGCATAGATAGCATCTATCCAAAAATTATCACTACATGCTTCATCAATGGTTTTGGGTTCTAGCTGTGAAATGAATGCAACACTAGAAACAATATCTCTACTGGATGTACGAGTACTTACACCTTTGGTAATATCACCAATTACCAAATCCTTTAGATGATCAGTTGTAAATTTTAATCTTTTCGGCAGACTCTGAAGATAGCTGGTTCCTGGATCTTCTCTAGGAGGATCAGCTAGTGCCGAGCTTGGTTGAGAATCAGCTGGTGTTGAGCTTGGTACAGTTAGATCTTCGTCATTGTCATCGATAGTCATTTGATTCAGTTCATCAAAGGTGACGTTGATTGACTCTTCGATGATCATAGTTCATTTGTTGAAGACTCTGTATCCTTTGCTCTTGGCCGCATAACCTAAAAATATACCTTCATCGGCCTTTTCGTCAAACTTTCCCAAATTATCTTTTGTATTAAGAATAAAGCACTTACAACCAAATATTCTAAAATATGAAACTGATGGAATTCTATCAAACCATAACTCAAATGGTGTCTTCTTCGATTTGGGTCGAATTAGAACTCTATTGAGAACAAAACAAGCTGTATTGACAGCTTCAGCCCAGAAATATTTGGGTAGACTAAACTGGTTTAACATTACTCTGGCCATTTCGGATAAAGTTCTGTTCTTACGTTCCACAACTCCATTTTGTTGTGGAGTCCTAGGGCAGGAGAACTCGTATACAAAATCGTGTGTGTTACAAAATTGCTCAAACTCTGCATTCTCGAATTCACCTCCATGATCGCTTCTAATACGAGTGATCATGTAACCTTTTTCATTCTGTACTTTCTTGCAAAAGGCGACAAATTCGGATAATGCATCATTCTTGCGTGTCAAAAAGTATACCCACGTGTATCTAGAGTAATCATCTACAATTACGAAAGCATATAACTTACCTCCGAGGCTAGCAACTCTACTAGGACCAAATAAGTCCATATGTAGCAATTGTAGAGGTCTAGTAGTACATACTGCGTTTACTGACTTGAATGTGGATCTGGTAGCTTTGTTTTTTTCACATTGGCTGCATACCGAATCCTTCTTGAATGTTATGTCCGGTAAACCGCGTACTAGCTTCTTTGTGGATAATCTTGAGATTGTGTCCATATTTGTATGACCGAGTCTCATATGCCACAGATAACTCTCATCACTTTTAGCCATTAAGCATCTACCTGAAATGTTAGTTTCTTCCAACAAATAGAAAAGTTGTCTTCCCTGATACCTTCAAAGATAGTACTACCAGTTGAGCTATCAACTATAGTACATTTATCTTTGCCAAAGTTGATGCCATAACCATGATCAGCTAAATGACTTATGCTGAGTAGATTATGTTTCAACTCGGTAACCAGACAGACATCCTTAATCACAGGATAGGTAGATTTACCAACATCACCGATACCAATGATATACCCTTTCAAGTTGTTACCGAAGGAGACATAGCCTTCCTTCTTCTTCTTCGACAGTGTTACAAATAATGTAGCGTCACCGATCATATGCCGTGAACAACCGCTGTCGAGTATCCATTTGCTTTTAGCATGTGAAAGGTGTTCCACCTGATCGGATGCCATAAAGCATACATTTGCAGCGTCTTCTGATTGTTCATCTTCTGAGTCGCTGGCTTCACTTTCATGTCATATGCTGGTATTGGCATATCTCCGAGATGTTGATCTCTTCAGGTTTCCTTTCTCATACCTGTTGCTCTTCTTGCTTGATGATGAGTTTGTAGGACATTTCTTCTTCATGTGTCCCTTCTTCTTGCAGCCATAGCAGACAGCATCATCTTGATACCAGTTGTTGCTGCTATTGTTTTCTTTGGCTTTCTTCTCATATCTCATGAATCTTTTGAATTTTCTTGCTATGAGTGCCTGATCTTCAGCATCAGATTCACTGCTGTCTGAATCACCTTCAGCAGCTTTTCTGTGCTGAGCCTTGAAAGCGATCGTCTTTTCCTTTGGTGCAGGCTCTTCAAAATCTTGTAGCTCCAGTTCATGAGTGAGTAGCTTACCCATGAGTACTTCGAGGGACATAGTTGTGAGGTCGTTCCCTTCAATAATTGTAGTAGCCTTTGGAATCCAGTTCTTGGTAAGTGCTCGCAGGAGTTTGCGAATCTTTTTATGGTTACTGTAATCTTTGCCTAGGGAGGACAAAGGATTTACAATATCCAAGAATCTTTCGAACATCTGAGTAACTATTTCGTTGGGCTTCATCTTGAACACCTCATACTCTTGAGTAAGTCTGCTGACCTTTGATTCTTTGACTTGAGTCGTGCCTTCATGTGTGACTTCAAGAAGCTTCTACACTTCATTAGAAGTTGTGCAGATAGACACCCTGTTAAATTCAGTTCTGTCTAAAGCACAAAATAAAGCGTTAATAGCATGTGCGTCAAGACTGGCCTTTTTTTTTTCCTCTGTATATCTGTTATGGGATTTTTCAATTAAAACTCCATCAACATTTATACGAGGTGGCTTTTGATAGCCATCAATAACAATAGACCATAAATCAAAGTCAAGTGATTTCAAGAAGAAACTCATCCGTGTTTTCCAATAGGTATAATTCGTACCATCAAACAGTGGAGGTATGTTTGTGGCCTGGCCTTCACTTGTGAATTTCACAGTTGCCATGTGTTGTGCTGTGATCTATATAACAATTAGTTAAATGAATAAATCATTGCAATTTTACCTTGCTTGACCTGTAACACCCGCTCTGATACCAATTGTAGGAACGAAATCGTAAAGCATAATACTCTAGAGGGGGGTGAATAGAGTTGGCAGCGGAATAATGCTAATTAAAAATGTTAGCAGCAAGATCACAGAATAATAATCACAACTAAATAATGTAAAGGCAGAGATAAGAAAGCAAACGCAAAGACAGTGATGTATACTGGTTTCCCTCTGTTTAGGACTAGTCCAGTCGGTAGAACTCTTGCTACCAGTTGAATCCACTATTGGCAAAACCGCAAGTTTTCTTACGAAGTCCTTGCAACTTCTACAACACGAGCTTTGATACGAAGACCTCGTCCAACTTCAATTGTGAAGAGATATTCTTCTATCAAGCCTTCTGATTACAATCACTCTGAAACTTCTAGACCATACCGTACTGGCAAATCGACTAGAGGATTGTAACTGGCTTGGGATCTGAAAATTAAAGCTCGAGAAAAACTCTTTGGAAGACTGAAAGCTTTTTAGAAGAGAGAAGATTGAAAGTGAATGAGTGAGTTAAAATGATCGAAATCCTTCTCTATCTATAGGAGTTCCAAAGACAGAATTCTGGCAGAATTCGGGCAGAATTCGGGCAGAACTCGATGAGAAAATCTCGGTCAAATCCGCAACTGCAGGAGGACCAAGTTCCAAGGAATTCAAAAACAAAACGGCCACTAACCGAACTATGGCCGAACTCTGGCCGAACTCTGGCCGAGTTCTGTCAGGGTTAGGTTAGGGTTTTAAAAATTAGTTTTTAGGGAATTTTGAAAACCTTTTTGAAAACCTTTTTGGAGCTTTTGTAAATACGAATGTTTTTCAAAACTAAGGACATTTTAAAAACATTTTGAAATCATTTTGGAATAGCCTATTTGCCAGTACGACTCGATGTACAAAGTATTCCTAGACTCAAATAAAATAAAAAATATATTGCTCAAAGAAATACAGACTCGAACAGGCAAACAGCGCTTCGGTCTTGAACTGTGTAGATAGCTGTTCTTGATCATGTCCAAGAGTCCAAGATATCCTGACTAGCTCCATATATTAAGGCAGAGTTTGATCAATTATTAAAATCAGTTTGACCATATGACCAATGGGCCAATATCTTCTGATCATCTATATTTTTTTGAGTTTTATATCATATCGTGCTTCTTCTTCCTTAGTTGTGATTGAGTTTACTTTCTGCTATGTCATCCCCATTCGGGGAGTATAAACTGCTTAGAATTATATTGTTAGATGTTGTGACCTAGGACAGCGTTCTACCGTCGATACTGCAGCGTAGGCTGGACGTACCCACATCTCGTACCCTTACTATAGGGTACGGGTCGTGACAGTGATGTACTTTTCAGTAGATGGTGAGTGATCTGCTATGGGAAGAGATGGAAAAGTTTGCCTTTCTCCAGAGGCATGAATACTGTCATATTGGCGGTTCATCACTGCGATACGCGTCTCAACATCTGTCACGCACCATAGCGCGTGTAGACTTCACTTCTCGAATGACTTGGCTTCTCATGAACACTGACATGTTCGAGTGTTCGTCATTGTGGCACGCGCTTCAACCTTTGTCACGTACCGTAACGCGCATAGGTTCTGTCAAGACGCTCACCACACGAACTTCATAATGCATGTGTATGTGCCAAGTTTCTGGCACACGCTAAAACACGTTTGCACTGACATACTGCACGATGAGGCTTCCGTTGTGCACCTGTGCGCTCTAATAGGTGTGCATTTACATTTTTCGCTTACTGTCGAGCGCACGAGGCAACTTTCAGTGTGTGACTTTTTCTAATTCTTTTTTGAAGGGGACTGATTCCTTAATTTTTGTCTTTTGTACATGTCACATCTCGACTCACGCCTGTTTAGATGGAGTGTGGAAGGACATCATAAGTCAGTTGATTCAAAGAGATAACCGATCTAATGCAGGATCTTGTTATTAGATCAAGCGAAGTGATCCCGTTCATACAGCATACTAGTTGTCTTTAATCACGAGATGAGACGTATTATCTGCCGATATAGTATTGGATCTACAGATTTAGGATTTATTGTCCAGGTTGGCATCATGTCTTCTAGCAGCTTCTCCACATGGGCGAGGCGACCATCCTGCACACTCGAGACAGCCTTCCTACTTGTCTTAAAAAATTAATGTAGACCCAGTGCTGGAGATTTTCATGACATTGCTGCCCTCTAGTGGGGCATTTGTGTTAGGTTTATATACTAAAAGCATCACTTTTGTAGTAACCTTATTTTCTTAAATTTTGAATGAGAATCATATGGGCAAATGTTTGCATATTGTATTTGTTGCAAGTGTTAATACAAATGTCTGATATTTTATATTGTAGATAATATGGTATGTGGTGTCATACAAAAGATCATATCATTTCCCTATGGAATATATAAATATTTCACAACCTAGATAGACTTGGACAATCTATTGGAAAGGTTGTAGTGTAATCTGGTATTAGTCTATCTTGACTATAGGTTTACACTAGTACACTTTGTGTGTATTGAACAGGACCACTTGAGGTTGTTCTATTTGTACTGACTACATAAGAGAATAAGCACCTTTGTTATTATGGATGCTTGTGCTCTTAATCCGGATATAATAACAGACATGTATATGCAGTGTGCATTACTTTGACTCATGAAAGAGTGAAATTCATTATGGGTCAACAACCTTTATTAATTGGGTAATAACATTGTATGTATGATGGGCTGTTGATTATAAATGGAATCTATGTCCCGATACATCGGGTTGATGATGTCCCATTAAAGAGCTCATAAGGATTGTCATGTAAACCCTGCAGATAGATTATATCCGACATGACAAATAAAGTTGAGCGGTACTACTTAAGGATAAAAGATGTCGAATCAATATAGTTGTCAGTAACTTAATTTGATCGACAGACATTCGATATCTTAACATGGGGAGCCAAACGAGCATATAATAAAAGGAGCCCATAAACATAATTTGGGATTAGGGAGGTAGTACAAAAATAGCTCATTAGTGGACCGAGCTATTGTTAGGGCCTGGATTGTGTGTTCAGGCTGAACACAGGATATCCAGATCCGTTAGGAGGCCTAACCCTAATTTCTTCTCATGGTCCCTGCCGTAGCATATATATATCCTCTATTCTCTGGACGCTAAATTACTGATTAGAAATCTGAAGCTTTCTCTAAATTCGTGATTCACGTAAGGAGAGAAAGAGAGGGCTGCCAAGGAGAAAAAAAGGTTGGGAGATCATCGCTCATACGACGTCCAACTCGAGGAAGGAATACGTGCAGAAGATCTTGGGGTCGTCCGCTCGAGATTGCCGGAAACTACTTATCTTCTTTCCGCCACAGGTATAATTCCTGAACCCTAGTTTCTGCCTATGAAGGATTATAACACGTATTAAATCTGTTTAACTCTCTATCGATCAATACGCATACCAAAATAAGGGTCCTGGGAATCCCCAGTTCTATCAATTTATCACATCATTGCCCTCTACAATGAGGACATTTTTTATATCACTGTCCTCTACAACGAGAGGAAAGTGGGCCAGAGTCTTCAGTAGAGATCTTCCATGTAATAGGTTTCCATCATATGTAATCAATGAAAAATGTAGTGTAATAGATTTTCATCATATGTAATCATGAATATCAATGAAAATTTGATCTCCTTTTGCTGGCCTTATGTGAATTTCTTATGATTGCAGACTTTTGTAGACTCGTCTATTTTGATGCATTTTAGACTGCAGAAGTCAGGTAAAAATAGGCATCGTGGGATGATTTTTTGAAGGATGGAAAGATATTTGTTCAGAGGTAGTATAAACATGACAAACATGGGATTCCAGATAGGTAACTTACTCAGTGGTTAAGAAAACATGGTAAGGAACGCGAGAACAACTCAGAGGTGATATGGACATGTTTGTTCATCTGGGAATCCTTTTTGTGGACTTACAAATATGAATATGCTAAGTTTTAGAATGACGATTTCATCAACAGAGGTAATATGGATGTGTTGGAAAAAGGGTCAAGAATGCATACTCAGAGGTATTTATGGACTTGGTAGGCATTCAAAATAGGATGAGGATGTAGGAATGAAGATTACACTTTGAGGCGCTTTTCACTCCTACCTTTGTTTTAAACAAAATACTTCTTGAGGAACTTGTCATTGATAGGCATCATGAGCAAATCACCATTGGGCTTGGCTAACCAGTATGTCCCATTAGAATAGACCATTTCTACAACAAACGACCCATCCCATTTAGGTTGAAACTTGTCGACCGTCTTGTGGGTCATAATCATCGGTCTCGGGACTGATAAGACAAGATCACCGACTCGGAACGTCCTTTCTTTGACCTTTTTGTTGAAAGTCTTCTAGATTCGTGCCTGGTATAGCTCAATATACTACTGAGCTATGAGGCATTTCTCGTCCAATGCTTCCAATTTTTGTAGTCGTAGACAGTGGTTATCTTTAGTAGTCATATGACTATTAAGGGCTACCCGTAGAGAGGGGATTTGAAGTTCCAGAGGGAGTATAGCTATGCTTCCGTATACCAGAGAAAATGGTATACTACCTGTAGGTGTCTGGACCATGGTTGATAGACCCAGAGGCACTCATCGAGCTTTTCATGCCAATCGCACTTGTTAGAAAATATGACCTTCTTGAGGAGTTTGATAATCATTTTGTTGAAAGCCTCGGCCAACCCATTCGTCGCTAGATTACTCTGGATCTGATTCTGGTCACAAAATTGACGGAAGGCGCTACTGAGAAATTGTGGACCATTGTCGTAGATAATCCTTTGTGGCAACTCGAACCGGTAGATGATGTGATGTTTAAGAAACTTAATCACGCCCAAAGTTTTTACATCAATGAGCGATACTGCTTTCGCCCATTTAGAAAAATAGTCAGTTATAGCCAAGATGAACCGATGACCTTTTGACGACGGTAGGGAGATCGTACCGATGATATCATCCTCCATGCTTCAAAATGCCAGGATGCGACAGTCGAGTATAAGAACTCTGATGGCTGGTGGATAAAATCTACGTAGATCTGGCATATTCGGCACTTCTTGGCGTATGTCAATGTGTCTGCTATCATCGTGGGCCAGTAATAACCAATGTCTCTGAGTCGATCATGAAGTTTAGGTTCTGGTTGGTGGGCCCCGCAAGTACCATCGTGAGCTTCACGAAGTGCTTCCTTATCTTTATTGTTTGACAAACTTCGAAGTAGGAAACCATCAAAGGAACGACAATATAATATTTTAGTTGAAACGTCACAACAGAACCAAAGCGAGCACCTTCTAACGGAAGCTGCTTCCTTGGCGTTGTCTGGTAGGATTTTGTAGACCGCAAAATCTATAAAGGGGACCGCCAGTCTCGGACATCCTCGCCTACATCTATAGAATGGCAGGTTTGCATGCATAAGTTATTTTTAGGGCATACCATCTCTTGGTCGATCACTATAACCATTTGCTGAGTTCCGATGGGCGCTACTAATGAGGCCGCACGACCAGCTAGGGCATCATCTTCTAGGTTTTGCAACCTTGGGATGTGTTCTACAAAGAATCCCATAAAGGTAGAGATTATCGAGGTCGTCGCCTGATGATACAGGATTATGTTTTCATGCCAGACCTTATACTGCCCTTGAACCTGGTTGACTATCAGTTAGTAGTCGCCATAAGCCTCTAAGAAATTGATCCCTAACTCTTTGTCTAGCTGAAGCCCTATAATGAGAGCATTGTACTCGACTACGTTGTTGGAACATGGATCCAAAAGTGAATATGCTTGTTTGATGACCATATCATCATGAGAGATTAATACTACCCCTACTCTTGCCACGATATCTCCCTTAGAACCTATCCTTGAAGCACCATCAAAGAACAATTGCCAAACTGGCTCTTCAGATGTGACATGTGCCTCTGTTACCTCGTATGGGATATCTTCATAAAGCTTTGAGTTTTCAGCTACCGGATGAGTAGCCAGGAAGTCGGCTAGTGCTTGGCCTTTGATCGTTTTTTATGGAACAAACACCATGTCGTAAGGTGACAATATTATCGCCCATGTAGAGAGGCATGAATTTGGCGATCCTGGTTTGGTCATGAGGACCCTGAGTGGGTTGACCCGAGACATGACGTGAATTGTC
Source organism: Iris pallida (assembly GCA_029216955.1). Lineage (NCBI taxonomy): Eukaryota > Viridiplantae > Streptophyta > Magnoliopsida > Asparagales > Iridaceae > Iris > Iris pallida. Next base: position 13,589,162 of record JANAVB010035420.1, read on the forward strand.
TTCCCAATTATGTAATGACGGGTTTTTTGGACGGCATAAACTAGGGCGAGGTATTCTTTCTCAACAGGGGTATATCTATGTTCAGCTCCGATCAGTTACCGATTGAGGTTGTAGATGGCATGTTCGTAGCCGTTATCATTGTTCTGGGCTAACAATGCACCAAGAGAATAGTCCGTGGCTCGGACGTAAAATAGAAAGGGTTTACCCATGACTGGAGCCACTAAGACTGGAGGGTTCGTGAAGTACTCTTTAATATCCTCGAAGGCTCGTTGGCATTCTTCGGTCCATATATAGGATACCTTCTTCTTCATCAACTCGGTGAAGGGCTTACAGTGTCCTAAGAGATTAGAGATAAACCTTCGAATGTACGTTAAACGCCCTTGAAGACCATGAAGGTTCTTTGGTGGTTGCATCTCGATGATAGCTTTTTTTCTTCTCGGGATCGACATGGATCCCCTTTGAAGTGATAATAAATCCCAGGAATTTGCTGCTAGATACCCCCAGGAAAAACTTGGTCGGGTTTATCTTCAATTGATGTGCCCTCATCAGGTCGAACAAGGTTCTTAAGTCATGTGGATGATCACCACGGACACGACTTTTGACAGCAATATCATCAACGTAGCATTCAACTGTCTTACACAAGTGTTTGCGAAATATGGTGCTCATAGCTCTCTGGTATGTAGCATCTGCATTCTTCAAATCGAAAGGCATCACAGTGTAGCAAAATATGTCGATCGGTGTCCGGAACGACGTGTGTTTCTCCTTTTCTGGGGTCATCTTGATTTGGTTATAACGTGAGTAGCCATCTATGAACAAAATACATTCGAACCCACAGGTATTTCACATCAGTTATTAGGAGTGGAAACTTATCTTTCTGACAGACGATCGTGGAAGTCTATACAGACTCGAATATTTCTATTTTTCTTGGTGACTGGGATGATATTGGCTTGTTATCAGCTTATCTACCTCTTTCTCAATAGCGTCCATAATATTGGGGCAAAATCATCGTTGTTGCTGGTTCACTAGCTTAGCATTTGGTAAAATATTTAATTTGTATACAGCGATGTTTGGATCTAGCCCTGGCATATCTTCATAACTCCAGGTGAAGACATCTATGTACTTTCTCACGTGCTCGATGAGAGATTTACGATCTTCCCTTTAAGTTTTTGTTAATAAATATTGGCTTAGAAGAAGAGTCATCTTCTAGATTGATTTGTACGACCTCATCTTCGGTGGGATGTTTGCGTTGTTCGAATCATTTTTCCCATTTGAAATCTAGTTGTTGAGCCCAAGGTTCGACTTCGAACGGCTCAAAGAATTGGTCGTCATATTCTTCGTTCTGGTCTACTGACGTCATGTTCACCGATAACGTTTTTTGAAATATTTCTCTGATGCTGACGTCAGAGTCATAGGAAGAGTTGGAAGAATACGAGTACGTTTCTTCCTTAGATTGTAGAATTTTTGGAGGCTTAGATAGCGCATACCCTAGGCCACAATAGGTCTTGTGGTAATACTGATCAGATTCACCCTTGGGGACGTTGATCTTGATTGGCAAATATCGACCCTTACCATATTTATGGCCCATATTGTTATTCAAGTCATACCCCATCTTCTGGATGATGCGTCAGGCTTGAGAAGTGTGTGTAGTGGTGAACCTGCACCATATCAATTTTATGTTCTGACTTCTAAGGGACGTGGGTTCGAGAGCCTTCTATTCGACCAAAAGTAATGGGCTTCTCTCCCTTCTTCCTGGCTGGTACAACGAAGTACGCATCATGTATTGGGAGCACTAGGCTCACATAATAAGCGGACGCGACTTGTGTTTGTAGAGATAACCTTAGGGTTTGCTCGAAGAAGTATGTAGCAAGAGAAGCGAAGTACTCTAAAGACATTCCTTTATTGATAAAGTAGGACAACTCGTCCTCCGGGACTACATTACCAGAGGGAGGAAAATAAGATAGAACCATGTTCTTTAGATTGCCACCCCTAGTGCTTATGGTTAGCAAGGTTGTAGAGGGAGTAGGTGGACTATACAGTTTCACTCACCATAAGGGGTTTATCAGAGGCCATCTTCCTTACTGGTAGTCCTTTAGCCAAACCACTAACGATGTTAAGGTATTTGTCGGTGGTTTGACCGTTAATGTTGTAGGGCATTTCCTCAAATTCACTTTGATTGGCACCTCGGAGGAGGTCTGTGCTTCTGCCTCATCATTGGCATCCTCAACTGAGTCCCTTCGATGGTTCTTTCTGGAATAGGCGAGATTCTGTATAGTAGACTTCTATCCCTTTGAAAGAATCTATGTCTGCGAACTCAGTCTTCACTACATCGTCACTATTGACGTATTTGAATCATTAGTGTAGGGTGGTCGGTACGATCATGTGCTCATGTATCCATGGCCTCCCTAGTAAGACATTGTAGCAAGAGTCTGCATCGATGACATAGCAAGTTGCCTACGTCTTTAGATCGCCAATTTAGATTTTTAGGCAGATCTTCCCTTTTGGGCAGCTTTTCCACTGATCATGGTTTAGGTTGGAGATAGCCGATGCATCAGAATCCCTAGAGTATGTAATAAACGATGGGGAATGATGCTTACGGATGACCCAAGGTCAATGTGCATGTGATCGGCCTTGACATTGTCGATGTATCCTGTACAATACAGGGATCGGGCGTGCCTATTCTTTAGCAGCATGTCCTGTTGTGAGAATGTGATGCTCGGCATGGTCTCCTTTATATTGTGACACTGGGGATACGCAGCAGGATCTTCTTCGATTTGCTGTATATATCCCAAGTAGGATTCGGTGTGCTGCAACATTTTACTGAGGGCCTCTTGTATTTTTTAGAAAGACGGATGAGCTCGAACAGTGATAACCTGGCCGAAGTGTTGGCCAATTGAGCCAAGATGTCGAAGTTATATGGCCTATCAAGTCCCACTGTGATTTCTTTTCTAAGGGGTTTGTCAAAACATCCCTCTTCTATTTTTGCTTATCCATTGCTGGCTGTTGGGATGAGCCCGGTTCGGACAAGCTAGGGTTGGCGGATGTCGAAGCCGACGATGCCTCTTTTCCCAGGGATTGGTCGTAGTTACGTGTGTAATCCAAACTAGTCATGGTTGCTTCCACCCTCTCTTCATCTGGTGCAGAAGAGATCGTATTGTAGGATTTGACCTTCTTTCCTTTGACTTTGTCAGCCGGTGCGACAAGCCGAGTCAAATCATCTGTAAGATCTTGTACCCACATGAACTCTCATCGAGGCATTTTGAAGGGTATTAGCCCTGACGTTCGAGCATCTGGGAGGTTAACAACCTCCATAGTTTTTTAGGATCGGGACGACCCTATCTTGTGCCACCGTTGGTAGAAAATTACCGAATTGGAGGCTCACCATATTGGATAGACACCTTCTCTTCAAAGTCTAATGAGAGGACATTGGCATCAACTAGTCTCTGTATATGGTTCTTCAGAATGTAGCAATCCCGAGTCGCATGGTAGACATACCGATGATAATAACAATATTTGGGATCATCAACTTTGTCCACCTCATCAGGACACCTTGGAAGGGAAGTTGGAGTTTTTTGCCCTCAAGAAGCATGTTTAGCAGCTGCAATGCATCTTCATCTCTGAAAGAGTAATTCCCCTTCTGAACTGGGGGGTCTCTTAGGTTTTTTAGCAGAAATTGCACCCCGACTGAGGCTTGCTGTCATAACCTGCTTTGCTTTGGACTCCCGATCATTGTTGTTGGAAGTCCCGGCAGACCTTCTACCATTTTTATTCGAAAAGCTTATTCCCAGTAGATGGGCCTCCTTAGCTTTCCCTTTCGTGTCCTCAACGTTGATAATGAATGCAGCCAAGTCTGTGTGACTAGACGAACCCGTCCAAAGTTTTGTCATAGGAGTCAAGACTTTCTGATAGGTGTCCATCAAAATAGATTCAAAGATACTAGGCAGCAATAGTAAAGCTTACCGGAACCGTTCTATGTAGACCCGAGCAGACTCCCTATCCTTTTGAGTGGTGTCCAACAAAGTGGAAATTGTCATGTCTATTTTTGGTTCATAAAATTGAGATAGAAACAGATGTTGAAGGTCGTCAAAGGTCGACACACAGTTGTCCGAAAGACTGCAAAACCATTCATATACGACTCCCCTTAAGGCATCGATAAACAAATTTATGAGAAGAGCGTCATCCTTTGGCAAGTGTCCCGTTATGGTACTGAAGTGATTCAGATGTTGACGGGGAGATTCTTTCCTGTCAAAGGGGGTGATGCTTATAGGTTTGAACTTAGGAGGATATACCACCTTATTCCATTCAACTGGAAAAGGTTGACTAAGCCCCAGCTTTTGTCGAGACTTTTGATTGTCTTTGGTGTCAGCTCTAGCTCGGAGATCTCGGATGGCTTCGAGAACTTCTTTCGACAATGCTGGCATAGATGCTTGCGGCATGGAGTGGTCATTAGCTGCAGGCGGTAGCACCACATGATGACTTGTATTTGGATGATTGGGGTATTGTATTTTCTATTGTTTCTCGGTTCGGAAGAATGAACTTGTGGTTGTGATAAAGTTTGGGCCGCTTTTATCTCGACGACTGTCTTCATCAGGAATGCTAGACTAGCATTCATAGTCTACACTATTTTTTTGAGCATTTCGAGGCATTAGGTGTCCTGAGATCTCTGTTCATTACTTGCCATGTGTGACGGCATAACACAAGTACGAGCTGATCGCTCATTTTTTGTTCCTGACTTCCATGCTTCACTGTTGACAGTGTATACAATTATCTGGAAGTAATTATAAAAATCGGTATTTCGATCATCCTCGATCCCTGAGGCTTTAGAAGCATATTGAGGGTGGGTACCCCTCGATATTTTTTCCTTTAGTTCTGTAGGAACCACTGTCCCTTTGGAACGTAGGGTTGTGATGCAATACCGGGGATTGGCTACCCCCTGCGTCTTGGATGTGTTGAGGGTCGGTACCCCCAATTAGGACAGTAGCAGGCATGGAGCACTGGCTACCTCCATCTTTTCAGGCTTCGAATAATAGTTTGCATCTGGAACGGGTGCTCTGGAGCACCCCGATGTTTGGCCCAGCCAACTTGCTGCTCTTGAAACGGTTCTTCGGCGTGCTGACCAAATGGTGAGGTTTATTTTTGTCCAGAAGGGAACTCCATGTAGCATGGCATGAGACAAAGCGAGGCTCCTCCTTGTCGTCTGACTGTACCCATTCGCCGAGACATTGTTGGCCAGATGCATTGGTCTGTAGCCGTTGGAACACGGACTATTTTTTTGGGACTGCTGCAAATTTTGAACAGCAGCAGTTAATGTCGATACTAGAACACGTGTGCCCCACAGAAGGTGCTTTGTGTATAGTATCTATAGTTGTTTCACTTTACGTTTGTGATTAATCACGTGACGCAGATCGTGAAAATAAAGGTTCACTTTATGCCTACTTTGAGCCTTCGGATAGACCGAGTGCTATGGCATGCAAGTGGATGTATTTTTTAGCCCTGTTTATGTGTATGCAATGCATTTGGGCAACTGAGAGATTCGGGAAGCTGGTCTGGTGCAAAGGTGCGATGGCGTGACCTGTAAAGCTTTCCATCAGGAACGTGCATCACGGCGAGCAGCGCACACCTCTCGCCAGTTTTTGGCATGATGGAGATAGCGTGTGTGGTGCGTGAGCTTTGCGCCTTCGTCTTAGACTTGAAGCGTGCGGCGTCCCCACCTTGGTTTCTCTCACGCATCGAGCAATTCAAGGCCTTAAATTTGCCTTGGGTTAATTCGTTCCTACGCCTAGTGGTTGGCGTGTGCTTCCCTCGTACATTGATCTTCTCAGAGTATCTACTTGAGAAAGAACAGGAAGTGAAGTCGTTGACACGCTAGATGAAAGTTGAACCAGCACGTGTTGCTCCTCTTCAGCAGGTTCTAGGTAAGTTATGCGAGCTTTAGGCACCCATGCCTTCTTCATTTTCTTAGGCTTCGACAACCTAGGAGAAGGGCATGCACTATCCCTAGAGAGCATTTCCTCAAATGCGGATTGGTCAAATCTAACGACCAACATTTTTGCAATAGTTTCGAGAATGGTCGTGTCAGATTGTATCACAACCTTCCCGTTGGAAGAGAAGAATGTTCCCAGCAGAGTCGTGATCTTGTTCGCCTTTGCTTCTTGATGTCGTAAAAGAGCGTTGAAGGTTACGAATGAGAATGTAATTAGGACTTCCAATTACATTTTATTTTTGATCTGGGTCATGATAATAGAGGGTTGCTTCGTTACTTCTTTGATGATCTGACTGGGAGAGAGAAGGTTGATGGGCTTAACTTCACTGGCTAAGGGGGACAGCAAGAATTCTCCCTGGACTGCTCGGGAACTCTTGAGGAAATGCGAGAACTAGGGGGAACGAGAGCTTCAAATGGAAGAGAACTCCTCCTATTTATAATAGAGAGGGAGGGTACACGCGCGCCTATAACAGGCAGGTGCGTGCTCCATCGGGTTGCCACATAGCACTCCTAAATAGGAGTTAGTTACAGCAAGGCACGCACTTCACTGGTGAGAGGCCATGGCTGACTGCCATGTGGTAGATTTGATATCTTACTATTGGAGGAGATCTCAAGATGCTAGGAACTCATTCAGTAGCATGACTAGATCTGCGATACGTAGCGTGCGCCTAACTCTCCACACGCCTAAGAGTCAATATCCTAGGTGGCGTGTTTATTATTGAGGAGAATTCTAGGCACGGGGCAGAGGCACACACACTTAAAAAAATGGCTCAGGGTGACGCACGCCTGATCTTACCTAGACAGCATGCACCTGGAGAGACACACACCTGACGTGTCTGCTTTTGAGAAGAAATAAACTTTGGCTTTCGTGTTCATTATATGCACGAGAATCGATGCATCGGATGGAGGTCTCAAGAAGACCATACTCATTAAAAACAACCTTGGGGAGAGTAATCGCCATGTGTAGGTGGGGGCGTGAGGAGTCAGGTGCGCCCATAGAAGTGAGGAGCAAGGATTAGAGGGGCGCGTCCCCTAGCGAGGCGTGGATAGCCGAAGTAATTATGACCTTGGTTTTCAAGCCCCCAGCTATCTTTCACAAATATTGAGGCGTTCCTTCATGACGCCTAGAAGTGGCATGAGCACCATGCTGTTCAAATTTGGCGTGTGTAGCCTTTTGGCGTGAGTCACTCTAGCGTACGTGATCCCTGTGCCTACAAATTAAAACTAAAAAATTACACAATCAACTACCCAGTCAACAACTTGGGGCCTGCATGTTAGACAGTGAGCCCCACCTATTAGCCTCACCTGGCAGTGAGCCCCACCTGTCAGCCTCAGCTGTTCACTCATGTGAGTCCCATTTCGAGCCAAGGCAAGTGGAGCTGAGCCATAATGTGTCTCAACTGTTAGATTTAAGCCAGAGTCCCTCAAATACTGCCATGTGGCATCATTAGCCACCACTAGCCTGAAAGCACCCTAGAGGGGGGTGAATAGGGTCAAGCTTACTAATCAAGCACAATAAGATTGCTAATGTATAATTTAAATATTAAGACTGCAAGAGAAGAAGCAATAAAAATATCGACACCCGATATATCCTCGTATCCTCCCTCGAGGCACTCCAGTCCCGGAACTCTCTCCGACTTTAATCCACTATTATTACAAATAGTACAACGTGAACTTTGATTCAAAAACTCACCAACTTCTTACATGAGAGCTTTGATCCGAAGGCCTCTCCGACTTCAATACACGATAGCTTTGATCCGAAGACTCTCCAACTTCACACAAGCTTTGATCCGAAGGCTTGTCACTTTAATATCTTTACAATATGGTTTTGATCTTCTTACAACAAAGATAAAAATCTCACTTTTATAACTCAAGGACACTCTGACATAATTTGTGGATAGGCAAGTAAAAGCTTTGGTAGAGTTGTTTGTGGATAGGCTTTGGTAGATTATAAATTTTTAGGCTCAAAGCATCAAGCTTGAATGAAGGGGTTCAAGGCTATTTATAACCAAAGCAAAAAAAGTGCTAATAATGCAACTTTCAGTCCACAGTCAATATACTACAGTATACCATCGGTATACTGGTGTACAATTGTAACGGCTAGAAATAGAGTCGTTGGGATCATTTAATGCACTAGAATATAGTCGTTGGATTGTCAGTTGTGAATCGCTATATCGTCGGTATACTACAACGTACCGTCGATATTTTGATCCAAACGACAGAGAGCAACTTTTATATAAAATCGATACACCGCCGATATACCGATTTTCAGCCAAAATAATCCTGGGTTATTTTCTACCTTAGCTTTCGGTTTTGCCATCAATTTCTTACTTTTACATTTATTCCTAAGACTCATTATAGACTCTAAATATACTTTAGCATGTGCAAGCTTCCTCAGAGTCTTCAAAGGATGATGGCATGGCTTGGCTTCTTCACGTATACTGAGATGGCTTTTTCTTTTGACGGTTGCTTGTCCAAAGATATCCAGATTGTGAAATCTGAATACCTTTCAGGGCTTCGCCCCCAAACCCCCAGGGGGATGCTACCCACTCACCCCGTATGCTGACCGGGCAGCGGAACCCCCGAGTGCGTGGCCCGAAGAAGTCTAATAACAGTTCAGAAAATCTTATAGGATACCATCGTCTTTGGCCAATCATGATTTTTTTCATTGTATATGTCCATGTTGATCTTGCTTATTATGTTTCTATAAATAGATATTAAACGAACAAAATAATATATATTGTAGCAAGTATGATAAAATTAATGAATATTAGGACTATGCGAAGTTTAAGTATACTATAGTGATATCATAAATATTAGTGATATCATAATATTAAACTTAATCGAACAACCATAATTAAAAAAATATGGTTAGATCATTGGGCTAACATAGCCCTCTCTCTCTCTCTCTCTCTCTCTATATATATATATATATATATATATATATATATATATATATATATATATATATATATATATTATATATATATTTATTTATTTATTTATTTTTTGAACCTCTCTCTATATTCATATCAAGGCGCAAAATACCGAAGCCTTTACAAGTAAGCGCAAAAGAAAGACTGGAAACAACAAAAAGAAGGCAGACCCCAACTCATAGCACAGCACGTCAGGAGAGCAAGGACTGCCAGAAGAGCGCATGGCCGTGATTGCAGTACCTGCTGACTTTGTGAGTCTGGCGGAGAGCCTCCCACATGAGCTGGTTGGACGATATTGGTGTCCCTCATATCTGAATTTGTTGTAATTTTTCAACTGACCCATGTGATAGCGGCTGCGACGATCTGGTAGCCGTGAGAGGCGTTACACCAAGTGGCCAGAAGATCGTTGAAGCTCCCACCGTCATGTGTCAGTCTACACTGGTGAGACAGAACTTGCCAAACCTCTATAGGTAGATCGTTGGAGAGAAAGATGTGATCGACCGATTCATTCTGTCTCTCCGAGCAGCAATGGCATGCTGATGCTAAGCTGAAGCTGATGATGTTGAGGGTGTCATCGGTAGAGAGCTTCTTGCGAAACGCTCTCCAAATTAGGAAAGACCATTTTTTGGGAATGCAAGGTTGCTAGAAAGCTTTGATGGTAGGGCAAGGCACCCTAGGTCCACGAGCAACCCTTCTAGCCAATGCCACCGAGAAGGATCCATTAGCCGAAATAGACCACCGCAGAGCGTCCGGTTCTGTCCTGATCTGAAGCCCAGCGACAAGTAGTAAAGCTGCGGTCTCTTCTCTGCTCTATTCTCGTACTCTCTCCTAGTTCCAGTTGCCCGAGAGATCCCACAGATCGCTGATCGTACTGTTGGTAAGAGCAGCCGGTAACTGGGCGAGGAGATCTTTCCCTGACCAACGTTCGGAGAATAAGGATGATTCGCCTGATCCCAGCTGGAGGCAGATCAGGGGCTCAGCAAGGCTCCGGCCATGAAGGATGCACCGCCATGACACGGAGGATCTGCAATTAAAATCGGCATCGGACGGGCGAATGCGCTTGAAGTATCTGGTCTTCATGAATCGCATCCAGAGGTTACAGCTCGCACGAAGCTTCCACCATAGCTTCATTGAGAAGGCCTCGACAATATGCGACAGTTTGTGGAATCCGAGTCCTCCCTTTTCGGTTGGTCTAGCCATGGTGTCCCAGCTCGCCCAATGATGCTTGTCTTTACCGTCGAAGTGACCCCAGAGGAAGTTAGCAAAAAGGTTTTCAATGGTGGTGAGCACCTTCTTAGGGAGGGAGCAAGCGGCTAAGGTGAATATGGGGATAGAGGAGAGCACGTGTTGAATCAGAATCATCTTCCCGTCGGGCGATAAGGTGGCATTATGCCACCCCTCAAGTTTTTTTCTAATATTACCAACCAAACCTTCAAAGATGCCCGCGTTGGATCTACCGCATACTAGCAGGCATCCCAGATAAAAGAAAAGTGGATACGCTACCGCGAAGGAAGTGATGTTAGTCAGAGTGGAGGAGTATTCTCTGTTGGTTTTGTGGTAGACGTAAATGACGCACTTGCTGGAGTTGACACGCTGACCAGAGCAATTAGCGTATCTCTGCAGCGTGCGGTGGACCACCTCAACAGACCCAACGTCCCCAGAGGAGAAAATGAGGATATTTAGCATATGCCAGGTGGGTGATGATCGGACAACCGCTGGAGGTGTGAAAGTGCTTGAAATTCGAGGCCTCCACCATGTTGTTTAGATTTCTGCTTAGAGATTCTGCAACGATAATAAAGATGGTGGAAGATAGGGGGTCGCCTTGTCTAACGCCTCTGCTAGATTTGAAGAATACTTCAGCTTGGTCGTTAATGACCGTAGAGAACCACGAGTTGTTGATGGATCTCTACACGATGTTGGTCCAGGTTTCCAAAAACCCGAAGGCCCTGAAGACCCAAATCATGAATTTCCAGTCCAGCCTGTCATACACCTTTTTTATGTCCAGTTTGATAGCAATATTCCTACCCCTTGCTCGAAGTTTCATGCAAGTGATCATCTCATGAGCTATCAGGATGTTGTCTGAAATGTTCCATCCGTGAACAAATCCGCTTTGCTCTTCAGAAATAATTTTGGGGAGGATCTCGGTCATGCAGATGGAGATAATCTTAGAAATAATTTTGTTGGTGAAGTTGCACAGGCTAATAGGGCAAAAATCTTTGAAGGTCTCTGGGTTTTTCTGTTTGGAAATAAAAATCAGGTTAGTGCAGGAGATAGATCTGGGGTACCTGGCTCCTTGAAAAAAAGGCAATAACTACCTTGTGAATATCCAGCTTGATGATATCCCAGTACGATCTGAAGAACACTCCATTGGATCCGTCAGGCCCCGGAGTACTGTGCTCTTCAAGAGCCCAGACCGCATCTTTGACTTCCTGTTTGGAAGAAAGGAGCTCTAGCTGGGTGTTGTCGATGTCATCGATCAGGCAGGGTATCACATCTAGGAACTCCTCGTCCCTGGTAATACCATATTTGGTGAACAACTGGGAATAGAAATTGGTGACGGCCGCTTGAATGCCCCGTTGGCCTTTGATGATGGTGTCGTTCTTATCTGCGATCTGATAAAGGTTGAGCTTCTGTCTGCGCCCTTTGACACAGGAGTGAAAATATCTGATGTTTCTGTCACCCTCACTATCCCATGTCAGTCTAGCTTTCTGTTTCCAGAATTCTGTCTCAACTGGGAGTGATGGCTCCAGAAGTCCAGGAAACAGAAGCTTTTCTTAATCTGGTACGATTTGTTGGTAATCTCTATGAGGAGAGGGGAGTGATCTGACTCACTAGTGTTGAGGTGCGAGAGGCTGGAGATGATCTTCATATCCGAATACTTTAGGTTAACGAGGGCACGATCAAGGTGAGAGTATTGTCTGCGGGCACCTTCCTGCATATTACACCAGGTGAAGGCGCTGTCGGTGAACTATAGGGTGGACAGGTGGGTGTTGAAAATAAAGTTGGTGAAGTCATGGATAGTCGACGGAGGAGGGGGTCGACCTCCCGACTTCTCTTCCCTGTAAGTAATAGCGTTGAAATCGCCAACACATAGCCAGGGGAGATCGATGTGGTTCAGGTGAGTGTACATTAGATCCTCCTACAGTTGTCTGCGTTCGGGGATGTCGCAGCTGCCATACACAGCGGACAAGAGGGAACGGGACTGAAGCGTAGGATGTTCGACCCAACACGAGAGGGCCTGTCTCGAGTTATAAATGATGCCAATTCTAACGTCGACTTTGAAGAGGATCCAAATGTCGTGGCAGCCAGCTATGGCCGAGGAGAAACCTAGCTGCAGCTGGATGGCCCTGAGTTTGTTCGGGGGGATTTTAGGCTCGATGATAACGAGGATGTCGATTCTGTAAATTTTCTTGAGCGCTTTAAGTCTACTCAAGGTTGGTTTGTTAGCAAAGGCCCCTCACATTCCAAGAGAAGATGTTAAGCATTGAGGTTGCTGGGTGGGGGGTTTGTTGAGTTTCGTGGTTGACCTAGTGGTCCTGGCCGTGACCTCTTTAGCACTTCCTGTGTTAGTGTTTCCCGTGGTGGTGGTTGCCTTTTCGGCCACCTTTCCAATTCTGTCTGTTTCCTCGTTTGAGTGCAATCTTATATATATATATATATATATATATATATATATATATATATATATATATATATATATATATATATATATATATATTAAAAAAAAAATAAATATATATATATATATATATATATATATATATATATATATATTATTATATATATATATATATATATATATATATATATATATATATATATATATATATATATATATCCCAACTTCGGATTCCAATGCTATTTTTTGGAACCGCATCAAGGTAACCGTTCTGAATATTTAATTTGTTTCCTATAGTTTGAAACCCATAATTCCGTAAAATTGTTTAAGTATCAGTTGTTCGAGACACCTTTTTGGTTTCCTGGTTTCCATATTATGGGAGATCCCAAACTCGTTTTCACGATCTTTTTGATGTTTCGAAAAACTGACATAGAGATCTATAATATATAATTTTTTTAGAATTTACTAGGTTAGTTTCTATTCTATTTAATTTGTAGAAATCCTATCGTAATAAAACCATAACTGTGATATCTCGCAATCGATTGGAGATTCGTGCAAATCATCGATTCTATTATTCTTATAGTGTTGAAATCTACATGTTTATGTACTCAAAATTGTAGATTTATGTTGGTTGACTTTTCGATCAATAGAACTTGATTTGCATGCCACGAATCTCAGACCTGCAAATGTAGTTTATTTTTATGATTAACTTATAATTCATAATATTAATTGATAAATATTGATTATAGAGACTAGTGTGACCCATGTTTTGTCTGATTCTGAGACACCGATCGAATTACCATTTTGTGGACCCCACGATCCAATTCGATAAGCAATTTTGTCATCCACTCATCGGAATCCAAATCTGGAGATACCATTGAGTTCATATCGTCGTTTAGACTTTGTTTGGCCTATAATATGATGAATTTAGAGAGCTTTAGTTTTTGCACCTTTTTGTGCAAAGAGGACTACACACTAACACCACTTTGACCCAAAATTATTGTTTTGTCTCTGTGTCCAAATTCTATTTATGGGTAGACTATTTTGACTTTCTTTCCGATTCTAGAAAATTTGTGATGTATATTTCACCATTCAGAAAAGTTTGTTCTGCTTCCTCATTTGATGCTTCCGTTGACTTGACGTGTTCGTCTTCTAAACATTGTCAAAACACTATAGAACCTCTAGGCAAGTATACCTTGCCATGATTATTGTTTATTTATATTTATTTCAACATGTTACATGTATATTACATATCTATTTCTCTTTATGTGCTATTAAATTGAGCGTCCAAGATAGACTTAGGTGCAACGACAAAATTCGTCGTCTACATGTTTTTTTATTTTTGTTATGCCTATTGACTTAGATTAAGAAACCACCCCATAAGTGTGAGGTATTTTTATATCTCATTTGGCTATGACACATGTTCCATGAGTTATGAGTCTCATGTAGGACATGGACTTGCGTATTCGATGGGTTTAGCTCCTTCCGGTGTGGAACGTGCAATGGATAGAATATACTACTATTAGAAAGTCGTGCTAGAAGCCATAGCAGTTATTAGATATATTGTGTTGTGGATACGACATGGATAAGAGCATGGTGTGGTGAGGACAATCACTAGGTGTATGCCATTATGCACATTTCCTTTTGTAAATTATAGCTCCACTGGAGACGTGGGTGAGATGGTGCTATATTTCCATTTTTCCACTTGTATTCAATGAAGGTTATGCATTTTTAACCCCTGATTTCAAAGCAAAAATTATGTCGATCCTATTTTTAGCCAAAGCACCATGCAGATGAAAGTTGTCCTCAAAAGTGCATTATTTTACGTAAATGGTTAGGAGACCTCATTATTGTTTATTGCAGTATTATCATATCATGTATATTATGTATCTTGTTACGTTCCTCTGAGGACATGGTTTCTTTCCAGGTATAAACTATCAGGATTATCGGGATTATCCTTAGGAGTACAGACCAGGACCTGATTCATTATATGCGGCCGAGGAGTTCTTACCCTATGAGTTTATTTGATTATTTTATCACTATGGATTTTTTAATGCTAATTCTGTTTTATTATTATTTTGGGGGTCGGACTCTATTTTTTGTTCTTTTTTGCTTAGTCATTTGGTAGTAGATTTGTCACCACCCGGCTACCTATTTTCTCTTGGACTATTCGTACTTCGTTTCCTTGATATAGTGTTGCATGTGACTGTGATATTAATATAGTTATGAGTTGGTGTTCACATACAGCGTACATATGTATCCGTAGGTTCCATATGTCGGTGTAGCCTTTGTATACATATTATCTGGCATGCTTACCTAAAAATTTATATACATACTAGCTGGCATGCTTACGTAAACTTTAGGTCAAGGCAATACCAAATCCTATCATATTTTCATAAAAACTAACATAAAAATTTATGTTAAAATGTTAAATGAATACAACTAAGAAACAACAAATAAAAATAAATTAATGCAAGGAAACTAAATTTTATTCACAATGGCAAGATGTACTTACCTATGGTCCAAGCTCCAAGTCCTAGTCAAATACTCCTCCTCCTCCTTCTATGTGGGTTTAACAACCATAAACCAAGCCTCAAGCTGATCCTAGAGCTCCCAAGTCCAGATCCTAGCTTAGATCTAAGAAGATAAGGAGGATGGAGAAGAAATCAAGAATGAAATAGTAAAATAGAAAGAAAAAGAGTTATAAGAAGGAGGGGTGACTTGGGGCCATCGATGAGATCTTGCCAAGTCACTCATCTAATCCCCATAACTAATCCTAATCATACACCAAGCAACCAACGGATAATGGCTTCAATAGCCTACAGATAATATACTTTATGTTCAAGAAATGCCCAATTTTAGAGGATTCAAGGTATTCAGCCTAAGCACGGATCCTAGATCTAGGATAATGCCTAGAGCATATCTAGATGTCTAGGGTAGTCTCCCATATAACTATCTTGCATAAAATTAAAATCTATATTAGGTTACAAAAGTCGGTTACTCAGTTTTAAACCTATCGGTTGCCTTACAGACAATTTGTCTACAACTTTCGAACTCTCACCAAAAAATAATAAACAAGATACATAGATTCAATATTGGATATGGGTACTAGCAACACAAGTATAAAGTACCATATCAGTACTGAATACAAGATACAAATAAAATATAATAGAAAAAAATATCTATAGAAATATGGAAAACGAGAAGTGACAACTTGTCCAACCGAAATAGGTCCCCAACATCGATTGAGAATTTATGTTAGTTTGGAGTCTCCTTCGATTATCATATTTTTAGAACCCTTGACAAGAGATATCTTTACTACAAGATTCATATATTGTCACTTTGATGAGATTGTATTCCTACCGCTAAGGGAAGATAAAAAGAAAGATAAATGTCTCGTTCCAGAATAATATCGTGATTTATTGTAGCATACTCCTACTTTATCTCATCTCAACTCTAGATTCAATATGAACAAAAAAATTAGGAGAATTATTCACTTGCAGTCTATTGCAAATGACTTACCAATGGATTTAATACTGATACAAAAGTAACCTAGGCTATATATGTCAGCTATAAATATAAATGCTAGAATATAAGTGCCAGAAGAACCAAATAATACAACAAATGAATCAGTTCCACATCAAAAATATAGAAGACCTTAAGGTTCTAATGATTTAACTCCCTGAAGAAGAGACTGAATAATATAACACACCCTAATACTCTTGAAGAAGTAGCTCCAAAAGTAGCATCTCCTGGAGAGAAAGTTCATGATGATTTGGAAGATGTCGTGTACCAAAGATCCAATTTCTCCAAAATAAAGAATATCACCTTGGTGAAAGATATCCCTTAGATCCTAAATTGACTAAGAAAAATGTATTGATACTCAAGAACAATAAAAAATTTGTGTTTTACACAAAATCGTAAGAAATTTGGAATTAATATTTTTGCCATGGATGATATTTTCTCATATGCATTAACAGATAAGATTAAAATGGGTAATGAAAATGACGATAACCTTAAACCACGAATAATCATTGAATGTCAAAAAAGACAAAATTGACCAAAATGAAAAGATACGATTCAAGTGGAACTAGATTCTCTCACAAAACATGGAGTGTTTGGTCCTACAATACAAACCCTCAAAAGAAGTAAACTATGTAAATTTTAAATAGTTGTTGTAAGAAAAACAAATAAAAGGTATAAAGCACATTTAGTCGCTCAAGGGTTCTCACAGAAGACCCAAAATAGATTATGAAGAAACATACTCCCCGATCATGGATATCATCACATTTAGATATCTGATAAGTTTTGTTGTTTCTGAAAAATTGGATATGAGACTCATGGATGTGATGACAACATACATATATGGTAACATAGACATTGAGATACACATGAAAATCTCTAGAGGACTTAAATTACCATAAACTAAGTCTAGAAGTACACAATGTATTAAATTAAAATGAATCTTATATAGAGTAAAACAATCTAGAAGAAACTGGTACAATTGGCTCTGTGAGTAGTTGTCTAGGAAAGGATATAATAATGATTCTATATATCCATACGTATTCATTATTATTTTTTAATGGATTCAACATAGTAGCCATCTATGTAGATGACATTAACTTGATAGGATCTTCTGAAGAGATTGAAAAGGCCGCTAGCTATCTTAAGAAGAAAAAAATTGAAATGAAAGACAGGGTGAAACAAAATTTTGTCACGGCCTGTAGACCGAGCATAGTAAAAATAGAATTTTACTCCATCGAACCATATATGATAAAAATCTCCTAAAGAGACATAATATGAGTAGTTGTCATCCACTCAGTACACCTATAGTGGTCAGGTCATTAAAAATTAACTAGGATCTATTTCGATCGAAAGAAAAATAAAGATGGTCGGAGTCCTAAAGTACCTTATTTAAGTGTAATAGCTGCACTTCGTTATTTAGTACAATGCAGTAGACGTGCCAATTTTTTTATCTGACTACTAGCTAGATATAGCTATGCACCTACGTGTAGGCACCAGAATGAGTTATGACATAAAGCAAATTCATAGATACATTAAAGAACTAGTTATCTTGGTTTATATTATTCATATGAATGTGCTAACCTTATTGGATATGCAGACACATGTTATTTATCTAACCACATAAGAGGAGATCACAAACAAGATATTTGTTAACACTGGTGTAGTTATTTCATGGAGGTCAATCAAACAAACTATTGTAACAACATCGACCAATCATTCAAAAAATTTGGCACTTCATGAAGCAAGCAGATAATGTGTATGGTTAAGATCACTAGTTCAACATATCAGGGGAGTTGCGAGCTTCCGGAACTCATAGATAAGCCTACAACCCTTCATGAGGATAGTGTAGCCTATATAAAGCAAGTTCAAGAAGGCTTCATCAAAGGAGACATGTCGAAGCACATCTCACCAAAGTCTTTCTTCATCTACAAGCTCCAAGAAGAAAAGATGATTGATGTAAAGCAAATCAAGTCTTTAGAGAACAGTGTAGATCTCTTCACAAAATTCCTCTCAAAGTCCACATTTCAGAAGTTAGTACACATTGGCACGAGATGACTTCATTGACCAGACAGAAATATAAATATATAAGATGATAAAACATTGGGGTGAAATATAATGATCAAATGTATTAATTGGGGGGTGGGTAACTTTTTATTTAAGTTGATGTAAAAAAAATACAATATTTTTGAGTGATTCTGAGGAAGAGCTTCTTACGAATGAAAGTATCCTAAAAATGCTAATAGAGACATCCAGAATAATGTCTTTGCGAATTGTACTTTTTTCTCTTCGATGAGATTATCTTACTGGATTTTTTTCTTAGAAGTTTTTTTTAAGAATGCAGTATAAGTCGTACACACTTGAATTCCTGAAAAATTATATTCCTGAAAGAATATGTTAGAATATGTTGTGCTATTTTATTTCACTATGAATTTTTCCAAAGATTTTTTTTTCTTAACTTTTTTGACCATGCAACCATTAAAGTGTGCATCCAAGAAGAGTGTTATAAATAAAAATTATGGATAACCACAAATATTGGCTATCCATATCTTAGTCTAATCTAAGATATACACAAATCTTAATCTGTCGAGAGAATTATATATTATTTGGTAACACATAGTTTTTCTTTCTTTCTTTTTTTTTTCTTTTTCTTTTTCTTTTTGTTTTTGTTACCTTTCTAATGGTATGATATTTATGTTCAACGAGACGTCCCCTATGTAGTGTAGGCCACATTTCAGTATACAAACTTTTAAGTTCTTCTGGGGCGAAGTTGCATACTTGAAACAAATACAGACGGTGCCGTACGTCGGTTATCAATTTTTTTCTTTTTCTTATATGACTTATATGACTATTAAATAAAAAAAAACCTTATTTTATGTAAAGTACACAGTTTATGGGTTATCAAACACATGAGAAAAAAACAGAGCAGCAATGCCAGAATTTTGAGCTTTCCTCTCTTCTTCTTCTTCACTTATCCCTTCTCTCTACTTTGTTCATTCTTTGAAAAATAACACATCACATATATATACGCACTCATTGCTTTCTTGAGAATTTCTCAGCCATGGCCTCTGATCTCTCTCAGCTGGAGTCCAGGTTCGGAAACTCTTCTCAGTTTATCTTCTTTTTTCCCCCTTAAAATTGGAGGGTTGTGATTATTTCCTTGGCCCGGAAATGTTGAAAAGTAGTCATCTTGAGGGAGACCCATGATAAGTTTCTCGGAATTTGTATAATGGTTGAAATTTTTTGAGAAAAAATGTGGAATTTTGATCAATTTTTCAAATGTTTGGGAGTTTTTGATACCATAATTTTGATCGTCACCATATAAAAAGTCTTGAATGCTTCACTAAAGGATTTGGCTATAATAAGATGGAATAAATATAGAACTAGAAAGGTAGTTGGAAGTATTGAGAGCATAATGGAATTGGATCAAATTGATCAAATATAATAGGTTGAATGGTGTCTAACAGGACATCATAATTTTGAGACTGAAATTGTTGCTGCTAGGCGATTGTTTGTTATAAATTCATGTTGTATCGAAACAATAGTTTGTATAGATGAAGAGACAGGTGGGTAAAGGTAAGCTATATAGAGCAGTGGGTACGCAAATGAGAGAACATAGAAGGAGAGTGTATGAAATAATAGAAGAACCGGCCGATGGTAGATATGCTATGGGTAGACCGAGAGAAGATGCCCAGCTAGTGTCCTTCTCTCCAACCAAGGTACACATTATCGTATTGGCCAATACCGATACGTATTGGGCGATACTAGTACGTATTGACCTATACTGATATGTATGGATTGTATCGTATCATTTTGGACATGTTCGATCTGATACTCACCCCAACAAATACCGTCCGATACCAAATTTGTTGTTATCATCATCCAAGCCTTCTCCTAGCAGAATATGGTTGGCTATGGAGCATAAGAAATCCCCATAATAAAGCTTGATACCAAAATTGTGGAATCAACAAATAAAAAATTAAAAAGAAAAGAGAGAAGCTTGAGAAAAAACAATGTCCACACAATGGTTAAACCATGCCCAAAATCGATGCTATAGTGTAGATAAAATTCTTTATCATCACAGTATAAGAGTACCATTTGTGTCGAAGTTGTATACTATAAATTCGTTGCGTTCATATATTTTAATATTATTCACTCGAAAATATTTATTGTATTGGTAAGCAAGCAAAATAAACAAAAATATCTCTTGTGGATGAATAATTCAGCGAAGTTGAATATTATTATATTAAAACTACCAAAAAAAAACAAATAATAAGTTCTGAATGGATTAAAATTGTTTAGTTTTAAAAATATCATAGTTTAAAGTATCGGCCGATACCGATCAGATACAGCCGATACCGATACGGTTTGGCATGTCCCGATACCCGCTACTAAACGATACCCGCTACTGACCGATACCGACATTGAGGGTCTCTTTTCCGGTCAATCCGGGAAAGAAAATTGAACGAAAAAAACAAATCAACAATGGTTTGGAGCATAATAAGGTTGTAAAAGCATGTAAACAAAGAAAATTGATATATTACATGTAAACCAATCGGTAAGGGTGACTACTTTTTCATTTAATTTTAAAACTACTAAGAGATAACACTGGAAATACTTAAAATTATGCCTAAATGTATAAAATATATTTTTTTAAATGTTAATAATTATTTGTTTTCCGATACCAAACAATTCGATACTCTGATCCGAAACCGTCGATACTACCGATATCGCTGATACCGATACTCATAGGAGTGGTCCGATACCGATTCCGATATCGATACTGCGAACCTTGAAAAATATGTTCTTATTATTTCTTGGCTCCCGAAACCATGAACTTTCGGAACTCTGAGGTGTCAATACCAATACTTATAAGAACGGTCCAAAATCAATATCGATACTGATATTGTGAACCTTGTTTGGAATTTTTGTCAGAAACTAAGAGGGGGTGATGGGCATCACTATGGCATTACTCACCGGTGGACACAACAATTACGGAGGGACACCAAGTTTGCATCTTCGACTCATACCAATATGTATCGTCTGATACCGGCATGTATCAGCCGTACCATATTGGTTTTTGCTAGTTCCAGTTTGATATTGACACCTATGGATGCTGAGCGTTACCAATATTTGGGCTATGTTTTCTCGTCAATTTGACAAAGTTAAAATTGAAAGGAAAAGTATGAAAAGACCAATGTTAATGCAATGATTTGGTCGTGCCGACTATCAATATGCTACAATGTTTGATAAGATTCCTTAGGACATGTTGTAATCTTTAACATTTAACAAAATTGTATATCTATAAATTCACAACATTCTTCCATCTTAACATTATTCCATTCAAAACTATCTATTATAGGTGTACTTTGTCTAAAAGAAAATAAATAAATTATAGTATATTGCGATTGAACAATTCATCGATGTTGAATACTATTACATTCAAAACTAACTAGAAAGGACAAGAAATACATTTAATTCCTAAATTTATCATATATTTTTTTCTAGATTTCTAATATATTTTGATTAATATTTTGGCTTTCTAAAAGAAAGAACTATGAAACTTGGATATTGCCGAAACAACTAATATTGAAACTCATAAGGGTCCAAAACGGATTCTGGTACTGATACTGGAAGCTTGGGGAAAATAGTTTAGTTTTTATTTCTTCCAAATATTTTAGGAATTTAGTTACTGCATAAGGTTCCTTAGTAGCTCTAGCTTTTTATGAATGATTCCCTGACTCGGTACCTACCTGGGCGGCTAGAAATAGTAGAGGGGGCTTTAGTGTAAACAAAGATATTTTTTTTAAAGGGTGTATATACAACAACTGCAGTCTTAGAGAGAGAGAGAGAGAGAGAGAGAGAGAGAGAGAGAGAGAGAGAGAGATGGATGCTGGATTCACTAAAATATGTTATTTGTTAAATCTGCAACAACTGACTATATACATTTCTTGTATATTTTCATCATCATCTGTAAAGCTTAGCCTTCTCCCATTAGAATGGGGTCTACTATAGAGCATAATAAAGCAACATGAAAGAATGGACGAAAAATTTATGACCGGCTGTCAACCTAACATCAACCCTCTATATTGGTGTCAAATTTCTAGCCAAGATAACTATGAGCATGAGAGGGTCATAACATAGAATATAGGTGGATAGTTTGCAGGTACGTAGACCTACCAAGGTGAACCCTCCAAGTACCCCTAGACTATAAAAAGTCTAGACAAAGAGGTAAGATGATGCGATTTGCTATTGGGAATTGCATTCATCTCTATGACACATTAAGCCAAAGAGTGAAGGAATGACAATTCTGTAATTATTGTATATTTTCTCTATTGCATTTTATTTCTGATCAATCTTCTGGAAGATGCTATAATTTACACTTAACTATGGTGTTGACTTTGTTATGTTAAGCTGCCTTTATTCGTGCATTACCTAGAAAATATTTAATGTCGAATTACGTTAGCACTTTCCTACAATACATACACATGCGCGTGCGTACACACACACGTGTGTGAATATATATATATATATATATATATATATATATATATATATATATATATATATATATATATAACCATTAATGCTGGATTCACTAAATTATGCTATTATTTGTTAAATGTGAAAACAGCTGACTATATACAATTCTCGTATATTTTCTTCGTTGTATTTTATTTGTGAGCAATCTTTTATAGTTTAAGCTTAACTAAGTATTGTGTTGACTTTGTTATGTTAAGCTACCTTAATTCGTGCAAGAAGCAGGATGTGCTACCCAATTTCTCCATCTTATCAAGCTTCTCAAAGGTAATTCTTTTATCACATTTAATTCCTGATTCTTCAGTTTTTATTTGCTGAAATTTTACTCCGTGCTTCATTGAAAATATAGTTCATTTGCAAGGCAATATTGCAATTAAAAATATGAATGTATGAGGATGGCATAGTGGAGCAAATCTCCTCAGCTTAGCTTGGTTTGGTGGTTGTCTAAGGTTTTTTATTGTTATCTGTATAATCTTCTGTTGTTATTAATTTATTTAGCCCATCTCCTCGTTTAAATTTATTTATTGATTGTGGACACCGACAAGAGAACATTTTACACTTGTAATAGCCTTCAGGATCTAATAAACAATATGAGATCATTTAATTTATTCACCCATCTCGTTTAAATTTATTGATTGCTTGTGGACATCGACAAGTGAACACTTTACACTGGTAATAGCCTTCAGTATTAAATGATCTTATAAACAATATAAGGAAAATGATACAATTGATATAGAATGGTTCTAAGGATATGTTTTTTGTTGTTTTAAACTGTCTTGGCATACAAAAGTATAAACATGGTGGTGGAAGTCAACTTGTGCATATAAAATATTAATTTGGTGGTGGAAGCATGAAATCCTTTTGAAGACCAATATTTTGGCATTTGAAAATTGCCTATGAAATCCAACTAACTACCATTAAGGATCTAGTCTAACCAGAGCTACGAATGATTGCGGCTTCACATAATCCCTACTTAAGATGGAAAGAATCTACCCTTGTACATTCTAGCTTCTTTATTAAAATCATTATTTGTTGAAGTCCTTGCTAGTGCACCAAAACTCTAGAGTTGTAGTGAGCGTCGAGGGTTATATATTTTTAATATTCTAAAAATATATAGTGTAGTGAGAGTGATATATTTTTATTATTCTAACATCATTGAATCATAGTCTACAATAGTTCTGAACTTTGGGATCCATTCAAGAAAAACACAAATTCTCTTCTTCGCTTATAAACATTTTGTGGAACCCTGGTGACGCAGGACAACCTTAGCTCTGATACCAATTTATGGGAACGAACCATGAAGACCTCTCCAAATAAATTTCACTGAATCACTTGTTGAGAATAGGTGACTTCACACTGTTGAGTAGCAACAAAATTACTGAGGATAAACTAGGCGATCTTGCACCACATGTAGCAACATAATAATACCTTTATATCTTGGAATGACACCAAGGAGGACATCACCTTTTTTTTCTATTTTTTTTTACATCACATTCAAATTAAAGAAAATCCAATTTTATTCATACATTGAACCTTACAATTGTTACATATTCTATTCTATAGGTTTACATCTAAGAATTGGCATTCAACTAAGATAACTAATTCTCTAAAACAACTAAAGGATAAGATAATACTATCAACATTTAGATTTAAACTCAAATTCAAATTCAAATTTAAAATTAAAATTAAATTCCAATATAATTTAAATTAAGATTTATATCCATATCTAAATTCATATGTGAATATAGATCCAATTTTAAATTTAAACCCTATCGCAAAACAACAAAACCAACCTTTTGTCCCCACCTGGCCTTTGTAGGTGATGATGTTTTATTACAACCTTGGATCAAAGAATTTGTTTTTTTACTTCATGTTATTTCTCGTCGACCTGTTGCCACTTCAATGCCCAAGTGAGCTCGATATTAAGGTGAAGGTAAATCTTAACAAAGTTTTAGGGTAGAAAAGATTGTTAAGATATTAGTATTGTTACGTAATATCTGAGTAAGTGTGGACCTATATGTAAATATAACATTCTTACTTCTATATATAGGAGTCAAAACCCTAACTTCTTTGTCTAAACCCTCCATGTCCTGCCTGCACCCCCCGCCCCTCCCCTGCACCCTCGCCCTGCACCACTACACCCACGCCCCTCCACAACCTTGCCATGTTGCCCCGCCTCCCTGCACCCTTGCATCCACCCTCCAAACCCTAGTCGCCTTTCCAAAAAAAAATTATTGGAGTTGAGTTCTTCAGAGAGCAAACTATAGTTTGTGTGAATCTCTGAACCTGGACAACAACATTAGGAGTTAACAGAGAGCAGACTATGATTTGTGTGACTCTATGTTCCTGGTTCGATATCCACATCAGGATCTAACAGAAAGCAAACTAGTTTTGCATGGATCTCTGTTCCTAGCTTGTGTGATCCATCTTCGATCTCTACCAAGAATGCATGCGCCAGTATTGGCGAAGTTGATGTGAACATCGTGCATTGACGAAGTTGATGTGAATATCGAGCTGCGACAAGCAACGATCTACAACAAGCAACTATAGTCGAATCGAGAACCTGAAGGATGAGCACCTGAAGGATGTTGAATACTAAGGTGAATAGCAGTGCTAGCAACACCAGTGTCGGGTATGCAAAGGCGGGGACACCGAGCACTGGTATGACGATTCCATCAATTCAACTTGTCGATCGGAGGCTGGAGGGTCCATATGGCTTCTCCACATGGCGCAAGAAAGTCGAGAAGACTCTTCGGGGAATGCGGTTGTCAAAACATCTCACTAACAACCCTACGAAGGCGGAGGCGGATGATCCCACATACGAGCATTGGGAGACGGATGATAGCAAACTGTTTACACAGTTAATAAATTCGGTGAAACCATTAGTCGAGGACATGGTTCAGAATACGAATTCGGTGAAGGAATTATGAGAGGTCTTAGCAGCTGCATTTGATGGAAAGCACGATTTGTCTCGCACTAGGTGGTCAGCGTCTACCGAGATGATCAAGGAGACAAGTCACATAAGGATCACTTTCATGCCTTTATACCCTGACTGATAAGGAGGATCGCGTGTTGTCCTTAACAACGGATCTCAATGAGGTGAAACTCAATGTCAGCAGCTCTATGTCATGGTATATCTAGTCTCACTTCGTCCTGATGCAGATTTTATACGGTCTCAGATTATTGTTGGGGTCGAGATTCCAAGTCTGATTGAAGCCTACTTTCGTATCATACGAACAGCGAAAGTAGTTGGGACTTGGGACTTGGGACTGATACGAGTGATGCACCTACTGATCGATATGTCTTGGGTGTTGTTCGTAGTGGATTCCGTGGGGATCGTAGAGGTAGACATGGCGGCCGGAATGCTGGCCGTGATGGTGGACGTGATAATGACAACCATGATGGAGGGTGACCGTGCACATGTTTTAATTGTGGTCAACTAGAACATTTTCAGTGGCAATGTTCCAAAGCTACTACTGCCCATGTTGCATCGGATGGCTGCTACATGACAGGGCGCAGACACGGGGGCGGAGCAAACCGGAGGGGAGCAGCGAAGGGCAGGGAAGAAGGGGGGGTTGCTCGTCGTCGGCTAGGGTTAGGGTGAGAGAGAGGGGGGAAGAGATATAATGAACCCCTCAACTCTCATATGAGGGTTTGGACTCATATATATACTATATAGGAGTAAGAATGTTACATTTACATATAGGTCCACACTTATTTAGATATTACGTAACAACACTAATCCAACTTGCTCTCGGTCCGAGCTCACATTTTGTTTGGCGTCCGGCAGCGATTCTAAACTAGGCTCTATGTCCATATTACCTAATTCATAGATGCCTGCTATTGATCTTCGTATTCAAATCTGTACCTGTTACTTTGTTCCAACTCCTTATTGATCTGCCACGATACTCAATTTCACAACTTCACTGGTACCCAATTTCATAATGCTTGTATTTGCGTTTACTGGGTTTTGCCTCTGTGTCTAGTTTACCTTGTTATGATAAATACATTATTTGTAATTTAATATCACATCCAAACCTGAAACAGTCACATATCTGTCTTAGCAACGAAACGGTACCAAAATCCAACTTGAACATGTATCTGTGTCTTGTATGAATATCATTTCAGATCCTTATCCACAAATGCGATGAAAAGCCCATATTTGGAACATTACAGTTTAACTCTCGGAAACAACAACTTAAATAGTGCTGAGACTTCCTATATCTTGATCCTTCAATGATCCTGCATTAGAGAGAGTCTTATGGCACTAAGACACTTAATTTCATAGTAAGTCTGAGCCTCTGTAGATGCTTGAATCGTAAGTGTCTTGTAGCTAATATTGTGAACTAAATTGGGGATCTCTTCTAACTCTAGCAGAGTACCCAAGTTTGTTTAATGATAAATATTTTCTCCTTTTTGATTCAACATTAATAAAAATATTAATTTCTCTGATATTCAGGTGAGGCATCAGATGCAGGGTCATTGTGTTCTAGAAATCTACATAGACCAATTGATGAGTTCGGATTTCCCTCCACTTATAGATGCATTATCCCCCATCTGTTTATCTGGGATTAGTGCGGTGGATGTTTGCCAAAAATCGTCTGATATCTCACTGAATGGAGAGCATGTACTGTCATTGCTTCATGCTGTCAACCATAAGCTTCGGCTTGTTGATCTAATTGGCTGGTCATCTTGGAAAAACATATTGCAGTAAGTACTTTCACCTTCTTCATATTCATTTTTTCTTCTAAAGCTTTTCAAGTATACATCTTGCTATGTAGTTTTATCAGATTTCTCAGGTCTAGAAGTTCTTATTTTATTTGCTGGAAAGGATTAAGTTCATTACTTTGCCCCTTTTATAAGTTAAGTTTTAAATGTGTTAATCTAATTTTAGGTCACTATACTATGCATTTTCCTATCTAACGAGGTCTGCCCAGAATCAAGATCTTACTGTGTTCCTTATGCTTTGACATCTGCTAAGCATAATAAACAAAGGACAACAAAAGATGTCTCATAGCTGCATGAAGTGAAAGAGCTAATTGAGATAATGAAAACTAGGCATTTTATTTTAGATGAGATATGAAATAAATGTGTTATGTCTGCTTTATGGAAGTGTTTGTTTTAGATGCAAAGCATACTTTATTTGGCAACAAACAATATTTTATACCGATG
The DNA here is from genome assembly GCA_029216955.1 of Iris pallida. Lineage (NCBI taxonomy): Eukaryota > Viridiplantae > Streptophyta > Magnoliopsida > Asparagales > Iridaceae > Iris > Iris pallida. The sequence goes on from JANAVB010035420.1 coordinate 13,616,931, forward strand.
AACACTGAAGGGCAAGATGGTGAAAAGGTATGCTTGTACACCAAGAGTAACTTGCTACATGGAACGATGTTTGGTTCTGTCATTTTAATCCTGAAATAGTGGTTTTTTACTCGGAAATAGACGGCAGGGGAACTATGAAAGAAAATGACACGAGGGGGATAATCTAAAAAAAGGAGGAAACCATAGGGTGTTTGATATAATTACCGTGCAACACACTTAACTACTGAGATAGAAAGGTTTTGTATGTGAAAAACAAATCAAGGATGTATGTGCTAGAGATGGAGATTACTCCATGTTGTACTTAGGGTATAGTCCCACATCGGCCGGATGACAATACTGCTGCCGACTGATGGGATATACCCGGCCTCGGTCAATACAGCTTAGACTTTCTATTCCCATTTCAGCTCAGATTTGTATCAGGATGATTGTTAGAGTAAACCAGCATGCCAACTAACTATTTGTACCGTTAACATGTCTACTCTGTAGATAGCTTTTGACAGCCAATGCCCAAACTTTGTAGTTCGGGCTCTCCAAGGTAACACAAGGCAAGAGTAGTAATGGTTATATATAGAAGTACTTACGTGGATATCCTCTCTCATAACCTATGTGGTACTATATCTCTAATACCCTCTCAAACTCAAGGTGGGTCATCCAATAAAGAGAGTACGACAAGAAGAGAAAATTAATTAACAAAAAAAAATCAACGATCAACAAAGAAACAACATGCACAAATTTCCAGAAACTTGAGATGGACGAGGAATGAGAGTTTGCCAAAAAAAAAATGTCTCTAAAAAATATAAGCCTTTATGAAGAAGTCTACTCTCTCCATCTGGGATGTAACATACAACAACATCATTGTCCCAAGTAGATACTGATGACGAACATAGTGACAATCAACCTCACATTTGTTTCATCTACTCACGAAACACAAGCTTGCAAGCTGTCTGAATCCACTATTGTCACAATACAAAGGAGTAGGAGAAGATACAAATGACATGTCAACAGCAAGCCAATGATGTCAGGTAATCTCAACAGAAGTAGTAGCCATAGCACAATACTCATCTTTAGCACTAGATCGGGGAACAACATGTCAGCAGCAAGCCAATGATGTCATGTAATCTTAACAGAAGTAGTAGCCACAGCACAATACTCATCCTTAGCACTAGATCGAGAAACAACATTCTTCATTGATTTCCAAGAAATCAAAGTGTTACAAAAACCACTAGTAGATCGTGGATCAGTAACATCACCGACCCAATATGTATCTTGTTGAATAATATTAATATTAAACCCTCAACAACAGTCTAAAATTTTAGTGCAAGTGATATGGGCTTTAACATGGTATCAGAGCAACTCAGGTTCGAACCCTCTACCACACATTAATTTCAAGTAGATTAAAAAAAATATGGTCCACAAAATCAGCCTTCGACGTTGAATAATATTAGTATTAATCCTCAACTCTCACCAACACTCTTAAGAGTATTGGTGCAAGTGACAGGAGCTCTAACATTTCCAAATATGGATGAAGCTTCAAGACGAAGTAGCATAGAAAATAATAATAATCTATTGTAGGTACCTTCAAATACCGAAAATATGTAAAAAAAAAAAATAGCATAATGTATAGTAAGAAGCCGAGACAAATGGACTGACAATATCAACATGAGAAACCAGGACCATAGTTATAGTTACTGGATACACCTAGACTTTCCATCGAACCAAGTTCTGGTATGTGCATTCTAGTTTGGGGTATATTTCCGATCTAGATCGTTATGGTACTCAACTCAGATCAGTAAATTTGGCAATCTGAATTAATTGTTGAAATTTCAATTTAAATTTGGTTTTACAAGAGACTCTTTCAAAGCAAAGAAAGTTGAAAAAACATGAGATTTCTTGCCAATTCGAGTTCCATAACTATACATTCATTATAATATTTCACTTTTTAGTTTGTACCATTTTATTTCTTCATTGCTCATGCTTTTGTTATTTGTATGAAAGTTATGAATCGTTTTCTATTTTATTTTTGGTTTATTTATGTATTTTGATTTGGCACTATTGTACTGTTTTATTCCGGATGTTGTGTGCTTGTTGATGTATGACTAAGAAAAGTCAAGTTTGCATGTAACTGAATGAAGTAATGATTTTTGAATTTTCTTATATTTTATGTTAGGTTTTTCGTATATGACCCAATTATTAAGTCAAATTGAGCAAGTATTTAGTATTGACCCCCATTTAGTATTTTAAAGTGTACCACCAACCAAATTGGAGAACCAACTCACCATAACTCCTTTGTACTGAAAATAAATCCAAGTAGTGTACCATCACCTGCACTATGACCTATGGCGTATTGTGTTCCAAGTATAATTAATGTGGCTGATAATAAAATAAACCAGATGATGAGAACATCGTACCACACACACGAGATTTTCGCCACGTGTACGGTTGCAGGAAGCATCTCGAAAAGGATCCGCCGTTGCTCATGTGGTTTTGAGTTGACATTTTAGTATTATGTTTATTTTAGTCTCACATTACTTGTGAAGAGTTTATTTCTTTTATTTGCATCTTTAGTCCCACATTGCTTATGGGTTAGTATGTTGTTCTTTTGTATGCTTATATATATGCTTGCTCTTGTCATATTGGAACATCAAATAATCAATAAAAAGTTGTGAGAAAAAAATTATTGCGATCTATTTTTTTGAGATTAGAGTGTGAAACCTAATCTCCCTCCCCCTCTCTTCCCTGGGCGTGTGAAACCCTAGTGTGGTCGTCCGTCGAGCGTCCTCGACCTCCTCCTCTCCCCAATCTCGTCGTCAAGCTGTCCGCCACCCGATCCGGACGGTACCAGCAGTTTTCCATCGTCCTACCTCTCGCCCCGGTCACTCGTCTCCCTCCGTTGGTGCAGCAGGCCGCCCACCGCCAGGCTGCCCGCTGTCAGGCCATCCATCACTAGGCCGCCAGCAGTCTACTTTCGGTCGCGGATCTGTCAACCAACATCCTCCTTCTTATCTAAAAGATTCAGGTGCACTGTTCCAACTTATCTAATATTTGCAAAATTACCATTGCTAGGATAAGGACCTCATAAATATTTTCAATCATTCGTAGTTGCTATTAATCCTTTGATTGTGCGGAATATATATGTTTGATAACCGACCTTATATTTGCTAAAAAAACTGAATATTAAATTGGAACTAAAATTAGTGTATAATTTATTACATTAATTTTCTGAGGAACCATGAATACAAGATTTGCAAATATGATTGTGCTTATGATTAAAAAGTCATTACACTCCAACATTGAACTTTAAATTTCTTCTGCTTAATTAGTCGTTCTTTATAAATTAGAATTGATTCTCGTTCATTATGTTGATTTCGATAACCTGCACAACATAGAGACATATGTTAGAATTAATCAAAAACATGTATTACATCACCAGAATGCCAACTACTTGTTGATATCTTGAGGGGTCAAGAAGATTCTCACCATAATTACGACACAACTTAAGGTTCAACTCGAGAAGTGTAGCGAAATACGAGTAACCGTAAGAGCAACTATGCCAAGGAACTTCTGTTGAGAGATAGGTAGTCCAACATAGAATGGTCAACCTCCAAACCAAACGAATAGCGCAAAGGACCAAGATCCTTATCTCAAACTGAGTATACAAGTGCTTCAAAATGTACGCTCAAAATCATCACCAATAATAGTTATTATCAACATACAACAAAAGAATGTCCCAGAAGGATGAGTGAGCAACGCATGATCATATGTACTGGTAGTAAAACCAGATACATAAATGGCAGTTGGAAATCTAGAAAGCAATGGTCGGGGTGCCTGTTTAAGGCCATACAGAAGATGACAAATCTGATGAGGAGAATGAGACAAACCAATAGGTTTCTTATAGATATCCTCAGCCAAAATCAGTGTGAAGTCATTCTTCACATCGTCAGCAAATTACCAGAGGAAGATGCATGGTAAACCAGAAACGGCCATCCCAAACCATGATTAAAAATATTTAAATTAAACCATCATCATATTAAAATAAACTAAGAATGGCCATGCCAACCCAAGATTTAATCCTGCATTTAACTATTGTGGATTATATTGTTGTGAGATATCTGAGGATTTCCTGGTCATTCGATACTACCATTTCTTGCTCACACAATTGGTCTTTACTATAGGGATGTATGTGAAAGAGGTTTGAGATGCCAGATGTTGAACTTTCAGTTTTCTCCAATTCGTAAGCTCAACATGAACGGGAATTTCTTTCACCTGCAGACCCTCAACCTGGACTTCAGTATTCATCTGACAAGTTTTCAAGTAAATTGTTTTAGTTGCATGCCAAATCTAATGCATCTCTCTATGTGCGCAACAAGTATCACAAATCTTTGGACAACATGTGCTGCATTATTGAAGCTTCCTTCTTTGATGGAACTCCGTTTCCAAAAGTGTTTTTGTTGCTATGGTACTGGGCCATGTCCTAAATCTGTTGAGGAATCAAGTACTTATAGGTTGAGAAAAATACATTCTGGTCAGCTACATCAGTACTCATCCACACGATCCCCTTCTTTGATGAATGAGAATATTTTGCATCAAAATTTAGAGTACCCTATCACTGAAACAACTGGTGAGCTATGTTCTGATGATGATTCTTTTACAAATCAAGAGATGCTTCAGAGGACAACTGAGGAATTGACAAACGAAAGTGACCTGTTCTTTTCAAGTGGCAGGCAAGCCATTGGTGATTGGTTGGATGAGCAGATGAGTTCTGATGTTTTCATGAGCCCATCTGACCAGAATGTCTCATTTAATGGTAGTGCCCCAGTGCCAACAGACTATCAGCTTATTGAGGAAGTCGTATATTCCAGTAGAGGGATACAAAATGGTGCTTCTGACATAGAAAGGATTGTGGATCCAAAGAATAGCATTTTTGTTGGTCATGAATCCTTTGATCAGTCTAGCAGTCCGTTTGTTTCTGAAAACCTTTCCTCGGATAGCAAAATCTCTACTGAAGATGACGAATCAAGTTCAGTTAATGTGTTGAACCCACGCGATACTTCAGAATCCCAAAAGTTAGCCATAAAAAAGCCAATTGCACATAATCCTTCTCCAATTTGCTTCGAGAAATACTATAGAGAATACATGATATCATCATTGCCGCACCTGAAAGTTTTGGATAACTTGCCTGTAAAGAAAGCAGAGAGAGAGCAAGCCAAAGAAATGATTAAGAAATATTATGAGTATATACCATACAACAGACAATACAAAGAGAGTGTTGTCAGTATTCTGCAAAAGCGTGAAGTGGGAAGAAGTGGCGTTTCTCATAAACGTTCTAATATGAAACATCCGTACTCTCGAGAAAGTTCTCATTCATTCACCAGGTCACTTTCTGCTGCTAAAATGTGTTCTTCTCCTTGGCCTCATTTGGTTCAACTCTCTAAAATTAAAGGCAATTCAATGGAAGAGATCAAGACTTTCCGACCACGTCAATTTGAATATCATCCATGTAACCCCAGTCTCATGGTTTTTGGAACATTGGATGGGGAATTAGTTGTTGTTAATCATGAAAGTCAGAAACTGATAGGTTATCTACCATCAGCTGGGGCTATCCATAGCATTCTCGGACTCTGTTGGCTTAAGAAGTATCCATCCAAGGTACGTTGTTGCTGTAATTATAAAGATATATGAGCCTTGCTACATTCCATGTGATAAATATGCAAATTTCCTATAAATTAATTTTAAGATTCTTATTCATAATAAACAATGTTATTGCTCACTGAAGTGTTCTTATCGTGGTTTTGTTTGCATATGAATAAAGCTCATTGCTGGGTCAGATAATGGTTCGTTAAAATTATATGATGTTCGTCAAATGTCGTCTGCTGTTACTGATCGATATTGCAGCCTGGATCCGTCTGACTCATTTGATGAATTTGACCAATTGACATCAGTTCATATAAATTCAACTGATGAATATTTTTTGGTAAGTGGATTCTCCAACCATGTGGCTCTTTATGACATTGGCAGTGGAAAGCGATTACAGTTTTTGAAAGATCTGCATAGGGAGCATATTAATGTTGTCAAGTTCTCCCACCATTCCCCTTCTATATTTGCTACTGCATCCTTTGACCAAGATGTCAAGTTGTGGGACTTAAGGCAAGCTCCATCAAAACCTTGTTATACTGCTTCTAGCTCCAGAGGAAATGTAATGGTGTGTTTTTCTCCTGATGATCACTATCTGTTAGCATCAGCCGTTGACAATGAGGTAATTGGATACTCATCACTGACCTTCGGTCCCTGATTTGGGCATATTACGTATTAAGGAGTATATGATGCAGGTTAAGCAACTTTTGGCGGTGGATGGAAGGCTTCATATGGAGTTTGATATTGCCTCCATTGGAAGTGCTCAAAATTATACAAGATCATATTACATGAATGGAAGGGACTATGTTATCTCAGGAAGCTGTGAGGAAAATGCTGTTCGTATTTGCTGTGCTAAAACTGGAAGACGGCTGAGAGATATTTCAGTGGAGGTCCTTTTACATTACTTCCATGTTTTTAAGCTCATTCTTTGTTGTATATCTCATCATATCACTGGATCTAGTGGTGTCAGCAGGTAGAGACATAGCGCATCCTGGCTGGGTGGGTTCGACCCCACGGGAATGCGAATTATTCCTTCCAATTATGTGAAAATTATATATATATATATATATATATATATATATATATATATATATATATATATATATATATTCACGCTTGTCATGGAGTACTTTACCTGCTTAATGGATAGGGCGGTCCATTTTGGGAGGATTGTCCCGCTGTACAGGAGAGTCGAGCCTCCGGTTACCCACCTCATCTATGCCGACGACCTACTGGTGTTCATACAGTCTTCGTTGGAGGGTATGAACACGTTATCTGAGATTATGGGTGAGTTGGAATTACATTCGGGGCTTCAGATGAACAGAGAGAAGAGCAGGGTCTACTACAGTTCACTTTGCCTTCAGAAGGAGGAGCGCGTTGATGCACTGGGCGTGGAGAGGAGTGAGCTCCCGGTGAAATACCTGGGAGTTCCTTTGACAGTCAATTATGTCCGAGACCAGGATTGCTATAGCCTGGTGGAGTATGCCCACCGGAGAGTTGAAGGTTGGCAAGCTGCCGGGTTATCTTTTGGGAGGCGTATCGAGTTAGTCCGATCGGTTATCTCTGCTCTGGTCCAGTTCTGGCTGCAGTCTATTTTGATACCCATGGCTACCATCAGGAAAGTTGAAAAGATCTGTGCTGATTTCATCTTGAGGGTGAGCTTTCATGCGATCTCTTGGGAACAGCTCTGTCGGCCAAAGAAGGAGGGAGGTGTGGGTCTCCATCCTCTGTTGGCTATCAGGGAAGTCTCGGCCCTGAAACTGGCATGGCGGTTCATCAAAGGGAGATCCCTCTGTACGGAGTGGATGCAGTCTCGCTATGTGAGGAATGGCAACTTCTGGAGGTGTGGTATTGACAACAATCACTCTGGAACCTTCAAACAAATTCTGAGACACAGAGCTGTTCTTCAATCGTCTGTCAGGAGGATCATGTGTGATGGGGCTAGAACTGACCTATGACTGGATCCTTTGATAGAGCACCAGTCTCTGGTGAACATTATGGGCGATCGATATCACAGGAAGGTGGGCAGAGGTGTGTCTTGTCGGCACATCATCAGGAATGGAGATTGGAGTCCGGAATCCTACCGTCATACTGAGGGACTTGGTGAGATTATTCACGGGATTGAGATTGACCTATCCCAGCCTGAGGATATTTGGGTTTAGGATCCGTCTGGCGTGATTGGAGGTACTACCTCGGGGAGCTCCTTCCAGAGTGGTTACAACCTTATGCGTAGTGCCAATCCCCCAATTGGTGATTATGACTTCATTTGGTGCAAGGATCTGGCCAGAAAAATGCAGCTATATATGTATCGTCTGCTCCTTGGTCGTCTTCTGACCAGGGACAGACTTATCTCTTTTGGGATCCAGGTCCCCAATCCGAAGTGTACACTCTGTGATTTGGAGGAGGAATCGATGACCCATCTATTTTTTGACTGTGGAGTTTCATGGCCCATATGGTCTGAGCAAAACCGTATGCTGGGCGGAGGTATCTCTGGCAGGTCGATTTGAGCAATCATCACGGGTATTCGAGATTGCAGAGGGCGAGGTATGGTCTGGTTCAAGACTGCTAGGATTCGACTGGCAGTCGCTGTCTGGCATGTTTGGCGGGAGAGGAATCGGCGCATATTCGCGGGACTTATCACCCCTCTGGTTGGTATCCTCCATAATTTGGAGTTTGATGTAAAAGAAATGGTCGACTGACGGGGTGGGCGACCATCCTGTCTGTATGTTGTATCAGTATTGACTGTTTTTGGAATAAAATTTACCCTTTTTCCAAATATATATAATTGAACGTCGGCGATACCCTCAGGTACTTTACCGGTAGGTCACCTTTCTCCACTCCCAGAGTAAGGGTCCTTTCCTCCTTGAGGGAGCACCGAGAGCTGAAATAAACCCTGCTCTTCTCCCTATTCAGCTGAAGCCCAGACAACCGTCCAAACTCCTCCATAATCTCTGACACCGCACGCATCCCCCGCATAGATGGATGTAGGAGCACCAAGAGGTCGTCAGCATAGATCAGGTGGGATACCACTGGCTTGACCAGCCTAAAGAGAGGGACAATCTTCCTACTATGCACAGCCAAATCCATCAAGCAAGTGAAATACTCCACGAGCGTGAACAGGAACTTCATGGGGAGAGAGGATCTCCTTGCCGAAGGCCCCTGTTGCTCCGGAAGAATCCATATGGAGTACCCTGGATGAGGACCGAGAAGGTAGGGGAGCAGATGCACTCTCTCACCCTTGCCACCCACACCTCGTCAAAGCCCATGGCTCGCATAAGGTGGCAAAGGAAGTCTCCGTTGACCGTGTCATAAGCTTTCCTCAGGTCAAGCTTCACACAGGCCTTTATCTCCCCTGGTTTGTTGAATTCTCTCACCATCTCATGGGCCAGCAAGATGTGCTCTGCAATCGATCAACCCTTGATGAATGTCGCCTGATTAAGTGAGACCAGTCCCTGTATAATTCCCTCCATGCGCCGGCACATAAGGTGTGTAATTATCTTATAAAGATAGTTACAGCATGCAATAGGTCTAAAGTCGGCGAGGGATGTCGCGCCCTCCTTTGTTGGAATCAAGGTCAGAAAGGTGTGGTTAAGCTCCTTCAGCAACTTTTTCTCAGTGAAGAACTCCTGCACCGCCTCCAGGACTGGATGCTTAAGCAAGTCCCAGTACCGTTTATAGAATCCGCTAGAGAAGCCATCAGGCCCGGAGGCCTTGGTGGGATCCGCCTTCATCACAATAGCCTCCACCTCCTCCATACACACTGGAGCCAGCAGCAGGCTGTTCCCATATGGTATCACCAGCCTCTTTGTGACTAGATCTGGGAACGTGGTGGAGTAGTCTGACTGATGATATAGCTCTGAGTAGTACCTAACTGCCTCCTCCTGAATCTCCACCGGATCACCAACAAGCCTGCCCTCGCCATTAAGGAGCCTGGGGATGCTATTCTTGTGTTGTCTGGTACGGATCACATCGTAGAAGAACCTGCTGCATAGGTCCACATCCTTGAGCCAGAAACACTTGGCCCGTTGGGCCGTGCTGATCTCCTGCTGAAGCCTCAGGATGTTGACCTCCGCAATCAGGTCCTTCTCCCTGGCCGCCAACTCACCGCTCATCATGTCTGCCTACAAGGCTTCCTGAACCTCCCGAAAAGAAGCCTCCTTATCCTCCAAGGAAGATCGAGGCAACGTCTTTACCCAGTCCCGAATGGCTCTCTTCAACCGTTTGAGTTTTTGTACCATACGAAACTGAGCCGTACCCTCCTGAGTATGTTGCAACCCCCCCCCCCCCCCCTAACCACCTCCTCATAACCAGCAGAGAGGTATCAGCTATTGTTGTACCGAAACAGACGAGCTTTTCAAGTGGGCCTCTCAGAGAGCCTACCCGGATAGGAGAGTGATCACTGGTCCAGCAGCAAGTCCCTCAGCCACGGAGTTCGGGAAGCAGCGAAACCATCCACTATTTCTCAAAGCCCGGTCAAGCTGACAGGCGATCCTGTTGCAGACCGCCTTATTATGCCAGGTCCAGATGTGTCCCGTCCTCTCCAGTCCCCTCAGCCCGGACTGGAGGAGACACCTCTGAAAGTCGTACAGGATCTGGTCAGACACCGGGCGCCCCCCACCTTCTCTCGCCGATGCAGCATTGCGTTGAAGTCCCCCATAAGAAGCAGAGGTAGATGCAGCTGCTCCGCCATACGTCCTAATCGAGCAATGTCTCCCCATAGTGTCTCACGGAGCCTCCTATCGTTGTGCCCATAGACCGCACCAAGTATGAAGTGGAATCCTCCTTTATTCACAAAGGAGATGCCAATAAGCTGCTCTGTCATCAGGACCTATTCTTCCTCCCAACTATCTCTGTTTCATCTAACCCAGATCCTAGCCATATCGCATAGGTCCAGGTTGTGTATATGCCCCCAGTTTGTAGGTATCCTGCGAGATAGCATCGTCGCCCCCCTAATCTTCGTCTCTAGCAGGATCGAGATGTCACACTTCTCACGCTTCAAGACTCCACCAATCTCCTTCCATCTCCCAAGAGAGCACCCTCCACGAATGTTCCAGGAGAGGACCGACATTAATTAATTAATGTGGGGGTCCTCCTGAACTCCATCTGGACCAACACCCGAGGGAAGTGTCTCGTCCGTCAAATCTATATCCTCCACCATCCCGAAAGTCAGGATAAGGTGTGCTTGTATCCTGGATAGCATCACGGACCAATCTGGGTTGGCCTCGGTCTGATCATCGAGTCCCCCCGGAGGGTGCTCATCCTCCCGTGGGGACGGGGCATGCCTCTTCCTGCTATACATATTTTTCACCAAAGAGGCAACCATCCCGTTCTGTCCGCTAACTAGGGTCGTCATACCCCTGGTCACCATGCTCCTCTGGGGTGTGAACTTAACCATCGCGTCCTGCGAACTCTCCTGTCTTGGCAAGGTGTCCGACTCCGGCCTACTGGCTACCTCCATCAATGTGTCCTCCGCTGGCCTGCCTACCGTCGCCGCTGCGGTGTTGGGACTGGACCCCATCTCCGGATCCACCACCTCCGTCCGTGCCCCCGGGGTCCTAGCTGTCTCCTTCCCTCCGTTCATGCAGGCACTAGGTACGTGACCAAAATACTCACAAAGGGAACACATTGGGGGAACCCAATCATACTCAACTGCCTGTGTTAGGACCTCTTCGGACGCCACTTAGTACTCAAGGAGTATCGGGAGCTCCATCCCAGCCTTTATCTCCACAAATATCCTAGCGTACATCAGTTTAGTGCGAAAAGCCGTAGTCTCATCCGCCTTGATCGGCTTGCCAACCAGACTGGCCAATCTCATGAGCAGAGGGATGCTCCAGTATTTTACTGGGAACTCAGGAAAGCGAATACAGACAGGTATCGCATTCAGAACCTCCTTCTCACATATTAGTTCAGGAGTTCATTCCTTCAGAATGATAAGTCTCCCATCAAAGGACCAGGGCCCTCCTTGTATAATTCTGGTCACATCCTCCGCCATACCGAACTTCACAAAGTAGAACCCATTCTCTCAGGAGAATATCTCCATGCTCCCCTTGGGGCGCCATACACGCTCTGCATACCTCCGGATCTGTCCATAGAATGGCTTGCTGTCCAGCACATACACCACTAGCGTGTTCTTCCATAATGCCGTTACCTCAGCAATCTCATCTGCCGGGAAGTATGTCCAGAGGCCACCTCCTACCTTCATCGGCGGCACATACTCCATCAACGTCGGGCTCTTGGATCCTACCGGCACGCAAACGTCCTTCCAAGATTTGGGTCTTTTGGCATCGGTGAACGTACAGGGTGCGACACAGGAAGGTGCCGGGCTCTGTCTCCCTACCGTCCCAGCAATACCTTTTCCTTTTTCTGCCGCCGTCACCTTGGGCCGTCATCTTGTCTCTGTGCTTCCCGATCTACCCCCCGGCCGCCGGGAGCCTCCATGGCCGTTTGACGGCCTACTAGTGTTCTGACCAGAGCCCGTCCGACCCATTGTCTGCGTCAGGACCCCTCTTCTCCCTCTGAGGAGGCGTCTCGCTACCGTAGTCGAGCCTTCGTCGTCGCCTCGACCGTCCTGGGTCCCAGAACCGGACCCGAATTCGAACGTCGGAGCGTTTGACATGTACGATGTGTTGGTCGTCGGCTCCCCCCTCCTCCTCACTTCCCTACCGCCTGGAGAGGGTCCGCCCGACCCCCACCCCCCAGGCTGTCGGTCCCCCGCCCACCACTACTGCCCGGCCTGCTGCCCCCTGGTCCTCCGCCGCCCGGCCCTCTGCTGCCGCTTGGGGGGGGGGGGGGTGTTCGCCCGACCCTCCCGTCTTCCCTCCCGCCTGGGGGCGACTCCGCGGCCGCGAGAGGGGGTCCGCCCAACCCCCCTTCCTCTCGGTCCTGGCACCGCCCCCGATCCGGTGGCCGTGGGGGAGGCATCTCGATCAAGAACGTTAATGCCCTAGCAGAGCTAGGGTATATATATATATATATATATATATATATATATATATATATATATATTAAATTTATTTTTGGAACTAGTAGTCGTTGTTAGTAATAGTTAGTGACCACTACTCCCCATGGAGCTCTCGAACTCTGTCTGACATACTTGGTCCTATAACAACACTTTATATCTCTAGAGCTGGTCGCTTGGGATACAATCTCCTCGATTTGATATATATATATATATATATATATATATATGGAAATGATAATTTTATTAGATAAAAGTAAACAAGGTACAAATATTACAATACACAACTCGTGGAGTCCAACACTAACAATACACAACTCCAGCACAACAAGCTCTTACAAACTCAGCTACTTATAGTAGCCTACTAGTCGGACCCTTGGTAGCCCTAGTACTAACTCTCATCTTGGTACTAATACTCTGCATCTTCTGAAAGCACCCTAGAAAAGGGTAAATAGTGTTTAACTAATATTAAGCACAAAAATAATGCTAATAGCAAATTTAGAACTAAGAGCTAGAAATAAGACGAGAATACCAACACCTGATATATCATGGTATTCTCCTTGAGGCACTCCAGTCCCGGAACTCTTTCGGATTTAATCCACTGTTATAACAAATAGTTACTCTTGTGATCTTTAATCCGAATGTCTCGTCGACTTCTTATACATGAGCATTGATTTGAAGGGCTCGCCGATTTCTACACAAGCTCTGATACGAAGGTTTGCGAATTTTAACCTCTTATAAGAAATGATTTTGATTTTCTCATAAACAATATGAAGATTTCAGTTTACAACTCAATTCAACTCTATCTCAAATAAATAGCAATGAAATCTCATGTAATGTAGAGAGGTTTGTATATGGTAGGAAATTTCAGGCCCAAAAAAGTGGGAATAAATGAGGACAAATGTGTTCTTTTAAAGCAAACAAAACCGCCTCAAATAATAAAGTCATTACTGTATAGGCGGTATACCACCTGCATAATAACGACTAGTTTTATAGTTGTTACAACATTGATTGCTGAATAATATGCACCCAGCCGGTATATCGTCGGTATACCACTGCATCAATTTTGTGGCATAGTGAACTTACTGGCATAAAAGTGGGTTTTAACAGTCTACCGTCAGTATACCGCAGCAGGTGTCTAATACTCAAGTTCATAATTTTGGGTATTTAGCTAGATTTTTTGTTTTAGCTTTAATTTTGTCGTTCTCTATTGAGTTACAAATAATCCTAGATACACGAAAATAAAGAAAGATTATACTGAGCAAGATGTCTTGATAGCTTGACTTTTTCCTTTGTTTGAATTGTGGCTTTTTCTCTTGATGACAATTGTCCATGGTTCAAAGAAATCTTTGGACTAACAGTATCTTTGGTCCATTATGATTTTTTTTTATTTGCATATGTTCATCTTTAATCTTGCTTATTGCTTTTCTGCAAAATCAATATTAGGCGAACAAAAAAATATACGTATTAGCAATTATGAAAATATTAGTGCACAAAGACTATGCCAAGCTTAAATAATAATAATATAGTGATTGTATGATCATTAGTGATTTTATAAAGCTAAACATTAATCAATTTACCATAATAAAAAAACAATTAAATCATTGGGTTAACATCTTCCTCCTAGCCCTTCGCTTCGGTGTTTCAAATTTTTCTTGCTCCATCTCGTAGTCCTCTTGTTTAAGAAGTTGAAGCCATTTCTTATTTCCCTGGCCAGTTGGAGGTCGTCTCATTGTGCCTTAAATAGGTTCCTCTCCAGATCTGTCACTTCATCAAAATGGAAGTCTCAGTGCAGCTATCCGTCTGGTTTCAACCTTTGGAAGTGGGTTGCATAAGCTCCTTCCACATAGAAACATCTACTCTACTAATGGACTGGCATGCTCCATAGCCGTAGGAGAACTCAGCAGAGGCCCACAGTAGAGCAGGTTCATCTCCCACAATTGGACTAGCAAATAAGGGGCATGCTAGTCCAACAAGCGCCTCCCTATCCCCACCCTCATCCTTACCCATATTAGGCAACTAGATAGGGTGAGTGACCTCGAAGATAGTATCGACTCTGGTCTCAGCTCGGCCCATGTTATTCGCACGACTAGGGAGTAGGCTCGAGTGAGCAATCCAGATGCCGAGTTCTTAGGCAAGTGGACAAGATGAGATTCCACGCTTTCTCATAGCACTTCCATAAGCTCTCCTCGAACCCCGTACTGGAAGGACCCGGGCACACTTTCTCTATATGCCCAATGGTGACCATTTGCTGACATGAGACCCCAGATTTCACCACCACCACTGGGTGGAGGTTTGATTCCCCATGGGGGCGTTAGGCCCTTAATTATAAAGGGGTAAAGAAACCGAATATGCAGGTAGTCCAACTGGGTTTGGAGTTAACAGCCCTACAGAAAGTAGTGGAGTGGACAGAGGGGGTCGTAGTGCTGACGATCAAGATCAGAGGTGATACTACCAGGTTTGGAGTTGAGGACGAGGCCTGGTTAGGCATTGCGATACAGGTGGATCGGTAGACCCCTAGAGGTAGCGATGCGGGGGGTTGTCACGTTCCAGTCCAAAAATACGGGAATACGGAGATTGACGAGGCCAACTAAACCGAACAAGATATTCCAGAACGTTGTACGATGGTCGCGGGTGTCCAAAAAGGCAAGTGAGAGAACCCTAGCATGCAGAAGACGTCAATTCTAAGACCAACGAATCCTAACTCTTAATCTGACAAACAACAAAAACAAGAATAAAGCATACATGAAGAGTCGTAAGACATCTCAAATACTATATCACATATGATCATGAAACTAGTAAAGACAAAATATTGCACTAGCAGAGTACAACTACATACATGATCATAAGACAAAATATTGCACTCACGACCATTGTCGCTCCGAAGATACTTAATGGAAACTCGAAATTGGGTTCTTATTCCGCAAAGAAATTACGCCAGATATCAAATAATTTGAAACGTTCTTCATTTGGTAGACATAGGTGACTCGTGAGTAATTATCAACAAAGGATACAAAATATTTGAACCCCATCACTAATTCAACATGACATGGACCAAATATATCAGAGTGGACTAATTCAAATGGAGTTGAAACAAATTTATCCAAACTCACAAGATAAGTTGCACGATGATGTTTAGCTAGACTACACAACTCACAATTAAGAGAAGCTCGAAGGTGTAGCGATGGACACAATTTCTGGAGAGCTTGGATATACGGATAGCCAAGCTAACATGCAACTCAAATGAATTGTGGGACACATCCGCACAGACAACAAAAGAATTCAATTCAACCGGATACGAGTCTCCAGCCACATGTCCCCTACCAATAGTCTTTATCGTTTTCGGGCCTGAAAAACACAACCATCAGGAAAAAAATTACTGAGCAGTATAAGTCAGGAGTTATCCAAGTAATGGATAATAGATTGAATGGGTTTCCAGATGTATGTAAAATTGAAGTGAGTGACAGGGTGAAAAAAAGACTGATACTTCATCTTCCACGAACTTTCAAAGAATTATCATTGACAATAGTAATATCAGTTACATGACCTACAAATACATAATAATGTAGCATACTTGCATCACCTGTCATGTGATTAGACACAGCTGAATCGATCACCCATTGTTTTGGTCTTACCACATACGTGTTGAGTATCCGACAGTAGATCCAGATGTAGAGGCTCCTTCACGTCACTAAGCTTGAAATTCAGCGAATTCGACATTAGTTGTTGCAGTCATCTGTACGGATTGCTCTTCATCACCATGAGTATCCGAGCAACATTTGCGGCAGGGGCTTTGGGACACTACCACTGAAAATGTCCTTGTTGACCACAGTAAAACATGTACGCGATCGTCCTCCATCACGACCGCGATTACCTCGTCCACTATTGTGGCCACCATGTCTTCCACCACGACCCCCCACAGAATCCACCACGAACAACACCCAAAGCAGATCGATCAGCAGGTGCATTACTCGTATCAGTTCCCACTACTTCCGTTGCCCGTATGAGACGAAAGTAGGCTTCCATCAGAGATGGAATCTCAGCCCGAACAATAGTCTGAGACCGTGCAGGTACATCAGGATGAAGTGATGCGAGGTACACCATTACGTAGAGTTGTTGACTAATGGGATAATTGACTGAATGGGTTTTCAGGTGTATGTAAAACTGAAATGAGTGATAGAGTAGAAGAAAGGTTGGAAGATCCTCTTCCACGAACTTTCAGAGAACTGTCATTCGCAACAGTACTATCAGTCACATGACCTACATATACATAATCATGTAGCATACTTGTATCGTCTGTCTTGTGATCAAACACAGCCGAATCGATCACCCATTGTTTTGGTCTTACCACACACGTCGCTGAGTATCCGGCAGTACATCCAGATGTAAAGGTTCCTCCATATCGTTGAGCTTGAAATTCAGCAAATTTTACATAAGCTACTGCAGTCATCTATACGGATTGCTCTTCATCATCATGAGTATTCGACGCAGCATTTGCGACAGGGGCTTTGAGATACTGTTACTGAAAATGTCCTTGTTGACCACAGTTGAAACATGTGTGCGGTCGTCCTCCATCATGATCGCTATTACGGTGTCCACCATTGCGGCCACCATGTCTACCACCACGACCCCCACATAATCCACCACGAACATCACCCAAAGCAGATCTATCAGCAGGTGCATTACTCGTATCAGTCTCTACTATTTTCGTTGCTCGTATGATACAAAAGTAGGCTTCCATTAGAGATGGAATCTCAACCCTAGCAATAATCTGAGATCGTGCGGAATCTGCATCAGGATGAAGTGATGTGAGGTACGCCATTACATAGAGTTGCTGATGTTTAGTCATCGCCTCATTAAGATTCGTTGTCAATGGTAAGACATGCTCAACTTAATCAGTCATAGCCTTAAAGGCTCGGAAGTGATCATGGTGTGACTTGTCTCCTTGATCAGCTCGGTAGATGCCAATAATTGAGTCATAGATATGAGACAAATCGTTTTTGCCATCAAACGCAACTACTGTGACCTCCCATAACTCCTTTACCGTATCCGTATTCTGAACCATATCCTCGACGGATGGTTACATCGAATTCATTAATTGTGTAAACAGTCTGCTATTATCAGTCTCTCACTGCTCAAATGTCAGATCATTCTCCTTTGGAGGGTTATCAGTGAGATGCTTGGACAACCACATGTCCACATCCTCCGAAGCGTCTTCTCGACCTTTTTGCGCTATGTGGAGTAGCTGTCCAGACCATCCAGCCTCCGATCGACAAGTCGAATCGAAAGAATTGTTGTACCAGTGATCGATGTCTCCGCCTCTGTGTTTTCGATACTATTGCTACTAGTACTGCTATTCACTACATTATTTCATTCAAGTTACCGATTCGACTATCGTTGATCGTCCCGACACGATATTCACATCAATCTCGCCATTGCACGATGTTCACATCAACTGTGCCAGTACTGGCTTGTGCAATTTTGACAAAGATCGAAGGTAGATCACACAAGTCAGGATAGATTCACACAAACCTAGTTTGCTCTCTGTTAGATCCTGATGTAGATATCGGGTCACGAACAAAGATTCACACAAATTGTTCTATGTTAACTCCTGATGTCGTTGTCGGGGTTCATAAGTTCACGCAAACTATCATAGTTTACCCTCTGAAGCTCTCTAACTCCGACGTTTTTTTCATATATGTTTTTTTTTTGTCAAAGAGATGGCCGCTAGGATTTGGGGGGCATGGTTTTATAGATTTGCAGTGGACTAGGGTTAGGGTTAGGGTTAGAGAAGGAGGAGCTATGAAGATGTTAGGGTTAGGGTTTTGTGGATCGGGTGGGGGGTGCAATGGTCTGAAGGCACAGGGGCGGGCGGGTGCAGGCATAAGGGGGCGGGCGACGCAGGGAGAGGCAGTGGTCTGAAGGCACAGGGGCGGGCGTGTGCAGGCGTAAGGGGGCGGGCGGACGCAGGCGTAAGGGGGCGGGCAGGCGGGATGTAGTAGTCTGGAGACGGTAGCAGGGAGGTGGGGAGGCGCAGGGTGGTAAATGCGATCAGGGAGGTGGTAGGCGGAGGCAGCAGGGAGGTGGTGGTGGGCGGGTGGAAATATGGGAGATTAGAGAGAGAGAGAGAGAGAGAGAAGATGAATGGCTTTGATACCATATGGAGAGAATAATTGGATGGATTTTTTGATATGAGTGAATACATATATTGGAGAGAGCCATCCTCTTCTTGTTGCTTCTACCTCATGTAAAACTAAAGCCCAAATACTAATAGACTATACTTAACATAACTAATACTCTTAACACATATCTAATTAACTAATTCAAATCATATCTATAACAAATCCTAATTTAAACTATTGTTCTTCAACAATATTAGAGAAATTATTTTCTTTTACATGCACGTGACTAGTATATTTAATGGACTTATATGCAAAACATAGTTAGATGTCTTGTATTTCTAATTAGCTGAATAAATTTTTTCACAATATGATTTAGGATTCTTTTTCGCAGGGTAAGGGATCCAAAAATTCCATGTTTGTGCAGTCTTTGCGGGGTGATCCGTACAGAGTGAGTCTTCCATTATACTTTATTTAAATGGAAAAAACATTTAGTTTTAGTTTGAAGATGAACATGAGATTCTATTTGACATTTGTGTATCTCATGGCTTCTATATTTTCTTTAAAGGATTGTTTGATTTTCATATTTGTTTCATTACTTCTAGTAAGCTCTTTAACTCACTGGGAAGAAAACATGTATGAAGTAACTATTTTCTTGTCTACCATAGTAGTTGCTCATGACTTGAAAAGTGGTTGGTCTAAGTCTTAACACATTAAGATAATTAGTCTTGCTAACATAAGTAATTGTTCCTTAAAGAGTGTTTTGGTCTTCCTTCTAATTTAGTACTGTCTGGATTCTAACATTTTGAAGAAGATGCTAATTTATGTACCAGTCAGATGTCTATTCAACTAGATGTCATGTGTCTTAAATCCGCATTAGATGCATCATCTTTTCTGCCAATAACATATTTAACTTGACTCTTTCACTTCCATCCACTTGAGTAAAAATGAAACAAAATGTACTCAGGATCAATTGATATCATTGCTTTAAAGTTGCTACGGGGTTACACCAGTTCAAAAAATTATATTACTGCAAATGAACTTGGTTATTACTGCAAATTATTTTGCTTCAAGTTTTCTGTAACTCTTGGTAGTGTTATATATATATATATATATATATATATATATATATATATGTGTGTGCCAATGACCTCTAGCTCAAGTGGTTAGAATGAGGCATATCCCTCCAAAGGTTGCAGGTTCGAGCAACGGGGGAAGCACATTTAATTCAATGTGGAGGAATTAATGTGAGGGAGGCAACCAGAGTGCAGGCCGGTTGCAGGTGCGATACAAGTGCGGTGTAGGTGCGGGCCGTCGGGCTGGGAGTGTGGCCTTCGTGTCGAGTTTGTAGGCCTTCAGACCAGAAGTCTGTAACACAATTACCTCTTTCAGAAAAATATATATGTGTGTGTATATATATATAGGGAGGGGATCGGGCGCCCCGCCTGCGGAGCCCCGTCGCCCTCGACCGTTGGATCAAACGGGCGCGCGCGGGGGGCCCCACGCGGCCCGCTCGATCCAACGGTGCAGGAGGGGCAGGGCTCCCGCGGGGCTCCGCGGACGGTTATATATATATATATATATTATTTTATATATATATATATATATATATATATATATATATATATATGGAGAAAGCGATCGCCCCCTCTGCTAGGGTTTGCGACGCGTCGACTGCACCTCCCCCCCGACCCCCTGATCCGCTCGCGGGGAAGGGGGCTCGTCGGCTAGGAGGATCGCGGGGGGGGGGGGGGGGGGTGGACGACTTATCGTTCCGGGCGGTGGCTAGCACCGGACCCCCCCACGCGGGGGGGGGGGGGGGGGGGGGTCGGGAGACGCCAGCGTGACCCCCCCAGGCGGGGGGGGGGGGGGTCGGGTGGAGGCGGCGGCAGCGGGGCTAGGCCCAGCAGTCCCAGTCGGGGCGGCGGCGGCGGCGGCGGGACCCCCCCACGCGGGGAAGGGTCGGGCGGGTGGCGGCGTGGCCCCTCCAGGCGGGGGGGGGGGGGGGGTCGGGCGGAGGCGGTGGCGGGACCCCCCTAAGCGGGGAGGGGTCTGGGGGCGGGCGGAGGCAGGGGGACCCACATGGGCGCGGGGGTCGGGCGGCACTTCCGGAGGAGAGGCTTCCGTATTCAGTTCGAATCCGAGGGGGATAACTCTGGGGAGGCTGGCTGGCAGACTGTGACGCGAAGACGGGCAGGAGGACGACGAGGGACACAGTCCCAAGCTTCGGGAAGGGCGGGGCCAGGGAACCATGGGAATCGATCCTCGGTCGGCACAATGGATACCCGACGTCGTGGGGGAGGAATGGTGCGGTCTGTTACGGGTTGGAGGCCTAAGGCGACGGCGGCCGAGAAGGCTAAGGGTATTGCTACTGATACCGTCGAGATAGGCCAGGGTCCTGTGAACTGTCACGCCCCGCTCCCGTAGGAGCGATCGTCCTCGCTAAGGCGTGATGCCGCACGAGCCTAGGTTGCGCCTCGTGCAAGGCGGGTTCCATAACGGCCGATTACAGCGGCTGCGACGGGGTCGTCGCACAGAAGTCCCGTGCAGAGACATTGATTTATAGCAGCGGAATTAAAGAAGAACACATGAACACAAGTCATTCAAAAGAATCTCTTTTATTGATATTGAATACAAGATTACATCTGTGGGCGCAAGGCCAAATTACAATGTCTCTCGTGCTCACTTTTCTCTCATTTACAAGTCACTCTGCTCTCTCTCATCTCTCGATACAATACTTGAATCCAGCGGAAGCTTCGGAAGGCGATGTCCATACATTATGTCCTGTATAAGTCTTCAGATCACGCGACCGCACGCTTCGACTCGCCAAGGAACTCCGTGCCTCGACGCATCCAAACGAGCTCCGCGCCACGAGCTTCTACCTGTGCCTGCATATGAAACACTGTGTGGGTGTCAGTACCACTGTACTGGTGGAGTGAGCTCCTCGCCCACCCATACAAAACCTACACGTTTTATTTACTGTGTGCAACATAAACCCTTTCGATTGTCTTTCTATTCTTGCCTTAGGATCAGTTTTAGGACCGGCGCCTTAGCGCAACTTGTGTATCGGAACCATCCCGTGCTTGCAACGTCAACGTTAACTCATACTTTGTATCTAGACCACTTCTCGTGCCAACAACGTTAACCTATCAAGTCGTGTTTGCCTTACGGCCAAAATCAGAGACGCACTACGCAACAGACTCTATTTCCTTGCCTCTAGTCCTTTCTCGTGCTTGTATTGCCGACGCACTGACTTATACTTGTCTTTCGTGCCAAACTCTGGGACGTAACGACTCGTTCGTGCCATAACTCGATCCGTGCTTCAATATCTCCGAGGCAGTGCCTCCTTGCTTAGTCTCGCCTATACTTGTGTTGTGACAACGCGGCCGTGCCTCACATTTCGAGGCCGAGCCCAATAACTCAACGTAACTTTACACAACTTGCCCTACGGCCCTTCTCGACTTAACTCGCGATAGCTCAAGCCTAACTCATGCAACTCTATGCCAACAACTTAACACTCGACGCCACATCTCGTGCCGAAGCACGTCGCCTTCGCTGTAGACAAATCTTAGGCTCCGACATTGTGTCTATTTAACTCATACATATTCAACTCAATCCAAAGGCACGCACGCGGATTGCCGCCCGTGCCGACACATCTATATGAAAGGTCACTGGCATTGACTAGCCATCTTGGACATAGCCTGGTAATACGGGACCCTTGCAACGCAAGTAGCGAGCCCCGATGCAAGTCCCCGTCTTACCGATTGCGTATTACCCAGCTCGGCTATAACTTGTTTCTTCCTAGGCCGAGTCGGTCCCGTGGCCCCGGGTTGCCGCTCGAAGAAACCATCACCTTGTCGACAAGTTGTCCATGACCACGCGCCTACGCTAACTTCTAGACTTAACGTAATGCATGGTCTCATCATCATCACTTAGTCCCTTTGCTTTACTCTTTTCTCTTTTCACACTTCTTTTGCAGAGCCCCAAACCAGGGTTGCCTCGGCGACTGAACCACAGTCCCGACATATTTCCCCTCGGCGACTAACCATCGCTTAGACTTAACATTCTTTGAACTCAGGAACAGCTACTGCCTAGCCTTCCAACTTAACTTGAACATAACGTGTTTTCTTAAGTATCGACCGACCGTGGATAACTTTCCACTGAACCAACCGTGGCTCGTGCCTCTAAACTGACTCGTGTTCTACGCAACGCTATCGCCCGAGTCATACTTCATATGATGGGCCTTGGGGTCGTGGGACTATTTATCTTGACAACCGCAGAATGAGCGGGACAGCACGTAGAATAACTTAGGTCGACCGACATAACTTTGCCTTACTCACTCAAGCCTACAACATAACCCAAGGGACGAGCAAAGGCTATGCCAAGCCTTGCGGGACAGGACCGTGTATGCTTTGGCAAGCATTTGTGCGGGCGACGCCTATGACTTAGGCTAACTCTCAGCTTTTGCACCGAAGACCAACTTTCCTTCTCCCAAGCCACGGGACGAAGGACCGAGTGTCATTTTCAAAGCATGCCGTGCACCAACTCTAAGCCGACCGTGGGACGTTTTCCATGTTCTAACTCGATACCAACTGTCGGGATTATGCCCTTAGCTATGTGGATGCGTAGCTTTTATTATCAAGCCTAACTTGTGCAAGTTGAAAACACGATTTATTATGTGAAGGCAAAGATGAGGAGAGTTCACCGAAACTACCCCACCTGAGCGATGTCTCCGAGCAAGCCGTTACAAGGCTAAGTCCGAACGCCGTCGGCGTTTCGATTCCTCCGATTGACTTTGCGGGACGGGGCACTACATCATACACCACTCAGAACAAGTCTCGTCCTCGAGACTTTCCTGAAGGCAAACTATCCTACCATTTCTATGGCCAAGACTTAATCGTACACATTTCGCCTACGCGTTCCTTCGATTCCGAGCCACGCTCGCACTATTATCAATCACTCCTTTAATACGATTTCAAGATCTCGACACACTCCCATCTTTCAAGCCTTGCTTGAACTCGTCGTATCACTTGGCTGGATCGTGCACGCATTCCAAGCGTCCCCAAAATACATGTATTCAACCAAGCCGCATGATAAAGAATTTGTCATTCTCACTCGAGTCGCATCGTGCACATACCCAGGCGTCCCTGAAATATATGCATGTCAGCCGAGTCTCGTGAGCAGGGTTTCCTATATTCGTGATCCATGCCATCCATCCATGCCAATCCTCAGATCAATCATTCCGATTGCTAACACTTGAAACAGGGCGTCTCGCCTAACCGCTAGGCTAATCTTTACGAGGCTAAGTCAATGTCAGGATTGGAATCATAGTTCCCCAACAATAATGCCAACACTGACCCCAATCCTAGGGTCAAACCAAAGTCGATCATACGGGGTCTTTTACCCAAGCTCGCGTCACTCAGATTTCTAAACATCAAGCACGATTACCTAATTCGCATTACGGCACGCGTTGCGTATATTCAAATCCTTTCAATTCACCAATTCTAACCAATTCGTGTATTCGATCACGAGGTCATCTTGCTCGACAATACGTTGCACCCCGATCTCACGCGAGTCCGATAATCCGTGGTGGTTCATGAATCACCATGCAACGCTCCCGTGGAATAATCGTTCTCATCGGAGCGTAACTCTTGTTTGAGTTTAGACTCATTCATTCTCGATACGCGGATTGGACCTACTCAATCCTCAAGTTCAATTCTTCAAGCACACAAATCCATTCTCGAGTCACCTTCATGTCAAACCACAAATCGAAGCACAAATTGTCGCACCGTGCAAGTTCGACCACTCCCGCTGTATGAATCACCATACCAGCGCTCACGCAGAGTGATCGCCCTAATCGGCGTGACGCATGTGCGAGGCTAGAGTAGCACTCGCATAAGACAAGAACATCAACGTTGTGGTTGTCGACGAAGCAAATCCAAACATTCCAGTTTTCATCCAAGCCAAGTTCGATCTTCATTCATTCAACTTAGAAAATCCTCGAGCCAAGTCTATCTTTTCTTCGACATATTTTTAACATTTCCAGTATAGCGTCCAACGGAACAATGACATTTGCACGACCGTCATTCGCCGAGTCAGAGTGCCCCCGAGTTATCGCATATCGATCTTTGATACGCCTCAATACCATCGACGATATGCGTAACCTGACGATCTTCCTTTGCAACCAATTTCGAGTCGTGCGACTAATGCTATTGTCCGAGTTGGATATTCCACAATTTTCTCGATATTCAAAATCAGTTCGATCGCTATTCCTTAAGCTCGTTTCAAGATCGTTTGTTCAAAACTCAAGTCACATTTCATTTGCATCAATCCGATATCGCACGCGCGATCCTCTAAGTTTCCTCGATCAAGACCATTCAATTTCATTCATCGTTTCGAAACGTTTTCTAACTCGCATTGCTCATTCACAAGTTGTCCGAACAAGATACTCGTTCGGGACATTCGAAGTCACGACCAACTAAGCGTGACGCGTTCTAAGGCTTTGCGCGATCGCATCGCCTCGCCGACATACTCGTAATCCTCAATATTTACTCGAACAATTTCCAAGACGAACCATACACCACTCGGATTCGAGCCACTCGACTAGTCGTCGACACTCAATCTTATTCTTCTCCGAACCTATCACATACACCACTCGGATTCAAGCCATAAGATCTAGTCCTCAATCACATTCGCGTCATTCGCTAAGACATCCTTCAGATTCGTTCGACGAATCGCTAGCGTAGTCGCTCGCGTCGTATCGACGCACTAAGTCGTTCGCACTATTTTCTCGAAATCCAAGTCAATCTTTCGTGTACGCCTAAGCGTTAGTTCGATAGCGTTCCTATCGATAGACACTCTAAGTATATCTCCTTTCCCGACCAAGCGATACTTGATATCGCTCGCGACTCATTTGCACCTAGGGTCAAGGTGCGCGACGCGAAACACAACTTAGCTGATAGGCCGTGTGCATAGCCATCCTGTGCGGACTATATCCCGAGTTTGCACGCTCAATTGCTAGGGTCGACGTTGGACTAATTAGGCACGCACGCGACTCGCTAAGGTCGACGTAGGACTATTCGGGCATACGTGCGACTTTGCGAACATTAGCACATGTTTTCTATCGAGTCAAGTTTGTAACATTCGGCACAAAGGCCCTACCGATGCATTTGGCAACGGCCTACCGATGCGTTAGATTGAACGCTTGTACGAGCTTTCGAAAATATTTAGACTTATTGTATGGACATGCCGAGGGACATTTGAGAGAGAGCGCACCAACGATATCAACTTGCGGAAGCAACAGAGTTTTGCGGAAACATCGAAGTTAAAGAATTCAATCGATGGTCCAAGGACGTAAAGCCGTGCTCTGATACCACTATGTCACGCCCCGCTCCCGTAGGAGCGATCGTCCTCGCTAAGGCGTGATGCCGCACGAGCCTAGGTTGCGCCTCGTGCAAGGCGGGTTCCATAACGGCCGATTACAGCGGCTGCGACGGGGTCGTCGCACAGAAGTCCCGTGCAGAGACATTGATTTATAGCAGCGGAATTAAAGAAGAACACATGAACACAAGTCATTCAAAAGAATCTCTTTTATTGATATTGAATACAAGATTACATCTGTGGGCGCAAGGCCAAATTACAATGTCTCTCGTGCTCACTTTTCTCTCATTTACAAGTCACTCTGCTCTCTCTCATCTCTCGATACAATACTTGAATCCAGCGGAAGCTTCGGAAGGCGATGTCCATACATTATGTCCTGTATAAGTCTTCAGATCACGCGACCGCACGCTTCGACTCGCCAAGGAACTCCGTGCCTCGACGCATCCAAACGAGCTCCGCGCCACGAGCTTCTACCTGTGCCTGCACATGAAACACTGTGTGGGTGTCAGTACCACTGTACTGGTGGAGTGAGCTCCTCGCCCACCCATACAAAACCTACACGTTTTATTTACTGTGTGCAACATAAACCCTTTCGATTGTCTTTCTATTCTTGCCTTAGGATCAGTTTTAGGACCGGCGCCTTAGCGCAACTTGTGTATCGGAACCATCCCGTGCTTGCAACGTCAACGTTAACTCATACTTTGTATCTAGACCACTTCTCGTGCCAACAACGTTAACCTATCAAGTCGTGTTTGCCTTACGGCCAAAATCAGAGACGCACTACGCAACAGACTCTATTTCCTTGCCTCTAGTCCTTTCTCGTGCTTGTATTGCCGACGCACTGACTTATACTTGTCTTTCGTGCCAAACTCTGGGACGTAACGACTCGTTCGTGCCATAACTCGATCCGTGCTTCAATATCTCCGAGGCAGTGCCTCCTTGCTTAGTCTCGCCTATACTTGTGTTGTGACAACGCGGCCGTGCCTCACATTTCGAGGCCGAGCCCAATAACTCAACGTAACTTTACACAACTTGCCCTACGGCCCTTCTCGACTTAACTCGCGATAGCTCAAGCCTAACTCATGCAACTCTATGCCAACAACTTAACACTCGACGCCACATCTCGTGCCGAAGCACGTCGCCTTCGCTGTAGCCAAATCTTAGGCTCCGACATTGTGTCTATTTAACTCATACATATTCAACTCAATCCAAAGGCACGCACGCGGATTGCCGCCCGTGCCGACACATCTATATGAAAGGTCACTGGCATTGACTAGCCATCTTGGACATAGCCTGGTAATACGGGACCCTTGCAACGCAAGTAGCGAGCCCCGATGCAAGTCCCCGTCTTACCGATTGCGTATTACCCAGCTCGGCTATAACTTGTTTCTTCCTAGGCCGAGTCGGTCCCGTGGCCCCGGGTTGCCGCTCGAAGAAACCATCACCTTGTCGACAAGTTGTCCATGACCACGCGCCTACGCTAACTTCTAGACTTAACGTAATGCATGGTCTCATCATCATCACTTAGTCCCTTTGCTTTACTCTTTTCTCTTTTCACACTTCTTTTGCAGAGCCCCAAACCAGGGTTGCCTCGGCGACTGAACCACAGTCCCGACATATTTCCCCTCGGCGACTAACCATCGCTTAGACTTAACATTCTTTGAACTCAGGAACAGCTACTGCCTAGCCTTCCAACTTAACTTGAACATAACGTGTTTTCTTAAGTATCGACCGACCGTGGATAACTTTCCACTGAACCAACCGTGGCTCGTGCCTCTAAACTGACTCGTGTTCTACGCAACGCTATCGCCCGAGTCATACTTCATATGATGGGCCTTGGGGTCGTGGGACTATTTATCTTGACAACCGCAGAATGAGCGGAACAGCACGTAGAATAACTTAGGTCGACCGACATAACTTTGCCTTACTCACTCAAGCCTACAACATAACCCAAGGGACGAGCAAAGGCTATGCCAAGCCTTGCGGGACAGGACCGTGTATGCTTTGGCAAGCATTTGTGCGGGCGACGCCTATGACTTAGGCTAACTCTCAGCTTTTGCACCGAAGACCAACTTTCCTTCTCCCAAGCCACGGGACGAAGGACCGAGTGTCATTTTCAAAGCATGCCGTGCACCAACTCTAAGCCGACCGTGGGACGTTTTCCATGTTCTAACTCGATACCAACTGTCGGGATTATGCCCTTAGCTATGTGGATGCGTAGCTTTTATTATCAAGCCTAACTTGTGCAAGTTGAAAACACGATTTATTATGTGAAGGCAAAGATGAGGAGAGTTCACCGAAACTACCCCACCTGAGCGATGTCTCCGAGCAAGCCGTTACAAGGCTAAGTCCGAACGCCGTCGGCGTTTCGATTCCTCCGATTGACTTTGCGGGACGGGGCACTACATGAACCCCCCGACCAGGATGCACACTGAGGAGCAGAGGCCTCGGTCATGGAAGGAGGTCTGTACGCCAGTGGCCGCGAAAAGCCCGATGTCGATGGAGTTTGTCCCACCGATGTCGGTTGGAGGAGGGCTACGGACGTATTTTCCCGCTGAAGAAATAGCGGTGGTCTCCGTATTCTGGAAGAACACTCTGGTACTGTATGTATTAGGGAACAAGCCATTCTTTGGCCAAATTCGGGGTTATGCGGAGCGTGTTTGGAGACCCAAAGGTAGCATAGAATTCTTCTCTCGGGAGAACGGATTCTATTATGTCAAATTTGGCTTAGCGGAGGATGTGTCCAGGATCCTACAGGGAGGGCCTTGGTCCTTTGATGGGAGACTCATTATACTAAAGGAGTGGACGCCGGAGCTGAGGTGTGAGAAGGAGGTGCTGAATGCTATTCCCATTTAGGTCAGATTCTCTGAATTTCCAGTAAAGTATTGGAGTATCCCGCTCCTCATGAGACTTGCCAGCCTTGTGGGGAAGCCGATCAAAGCAGATGAGGCCACTACCTTTCGCACCAGACTGATGTATGCCAGGGTCTTCGTGGAGATCAAAGCGGACGCGGAGCTACCGAGTATGCTGGAGTATCAGGTACCATCTGGGGAGGTTCTGACACAGGCGGTGGAGTATGACTGGGTCCCCCCCATGTGCTCTTACTGTGAGTGCTTTGGGCACACTACTAGTGCGTGCAAATACAAGGGGAAGGAGTCTGCCAGGCCACAGGCAGCTCGGACGGAGACTCCTGGGAAGGAGACGGCCCCCAGTCACGTGCCTGGGGAGACGGAGCCAGACAGACATATGGAGGCGGACACAGGGATGGAGGTCGATAAGAGGCAGGAGTCAGGATCACCGCAGAGACAGGAGGGCACGCAGGGTGCTCTGGTCCCGTTCAGGCCACAGAGGACCATCGTGACCAGGGGTATGAGCGCGGCTGGTAGTGGTCAGATGGTGATGGAGGCCTCCCCGGCGATCATGATGTACGGCAGCAGGAAAAGACACGCTCCGGAAACACGGGAGGATATCCCTCTGGCGAGGGAAATGGATGACTAGACTGAAGACAATCCTGACTGGGCACTTACTCTTAGCAGGATTCAGGCCCATCTTGCTCCTTCCTCTATGGTAGACGCAGTCGTTGATCAGGCGGATGAGACACTTCCCTCGAGTGTCGATCCAGACGAGTTCCAGGGGGACCCCTCATCTTTTATTTAGATGTCGGTCCTAGCATGGAACATTAGGGGGGGTGTTCAATTGGACGATGGAAGGAGATTGGAGGGGTTCTGAGGAGAGAGTCGTGTGACATTGCTATCTTGCTGGAGACGAAGATTAGAGGGGCCGCTATGCTCTCGCGAAGAACTCCGGCAAACTGGATCACATTCACAACTTAGATCTTTGTGGTATGGCAAGGATCTGGATTAGGTGGAACAAAGGTAGCTGGAAAGGGGTGCAGATCCATAAATCAGAACAACTCATCGACGTTACTTTCGAGAACAAAGGTGGGTTCCGATTCATCCTGGGTGCTGTATATGGGCATAATGACCGGAGACTCCGGGAGGATTTGTGGGAGGACATTGTGCACCTGGGTCTCATGGCGGACAACATGCATCTTTCTCTGCTCATCATGGGGGACTTCAATGCTATGCTGCTTCGTCAAGAGAAGGTAGGAGGTCGTCCTGTTCCGGACTCGATCTTATATGACTTCCAGAGGTGTCTGCTCAGGTCAGGGATGCGGGGGCTAGAGCGAGCGGGACACATCTGGACCTGGCACAACAAGGCTACTCATAATCGAATTGCTTGTCAGTTGGATCGGTCCTTGGGCAACAGTGAGTGGTTCAGGTGCTTTCCGAACTCGGTGGTGGAAGGTCTGACGGCGGGTACTAGCGACCATTCTCCTATTCGGGTTGGCCTCATTGAGAGAGCCATTCTGCGGGCGAGGCCGTTTCGGTACAACAACAGCTGATATCTGTCGGCCGGATATGAGGAGGTGGTTACGGGAGAGATGCAGCACTTCCGGGAAGGCACGGCTCAGTTCCGCATGGTTCACAAACTCAAGCAAATCAAGCGGGCTATCAGGGGGTGGGTGAAGACGAGACCGCGGACTTCTCTGGCGGATAAGGAAGCTGAGCTTCGGGACACTCAAGTGGTCCTGCAAGCTGACATTCTGAACGGGGAGATGGCGGCTAGGGAGAAGATCCTGATTGAGGAGGTCAGCATCATGAGACTTTAGGAGGAGATCAGTGCGGCACAGAGGGCTAAATGTACCTGGCTCAAAGATGGTGACCGCTGCACCAAATTATTCTACGATGTGATCCGCACCCGACAGCACCGGAACAGCATCCCCAGACTTCTGACCGCGGAGGGACGGCTTGTAGGGGACCCGGCGGAGATCCAGGAGGAGGCCGTCAGATTTTACACTGACCTATATTAGCAGACGGACTACTCTAGCACGTTTCCAGCCCTTGTCACGAAGAGATTGGTGTCCCGCCATGGGAACAGTCTGCTTCTGGCACCTGTGAGAATGGAGGAGGTGGAGGACATTGTGATGAAGGCTAATCCCAACAAAGCCCCCGGGCCTGATGGCTTCTCTTCAGGTTTTTTAAGCGACACTGGGGTGTGCTTAAGACCCGTCCTGGCGGCGGTTCAGGAGTTCTTTGTGGAGGGCAGGCTTCTGAAGGAGATGAACCACACATTCTTGACGCTGGTTCCTAAGAAGGAGGGAGCGACCTCACTTGCAGATTTTTGGCCCATTGCTTGCTGTAATTTTTTTTACAAGATTATCACTCATCTTATGTGCAGACGTATGGAGGGGATTATGCAGGGATTGGTGTCCCAGAATCAAGCTGCGTTCATCAAGGGCTGGTCGATAGCGGAGCACAGCTTGCTTGCTCATGAGATGGTGAGGGAGTTCAGCAAACCGGGGGGGATGAAGGCTTGTGTGAAGCTTGACCTCCGGAAAGCTTATGATACGGTCAACCGGGACTTCCTGTGTCACTTGATGCTTGCCATGGGATTCGACGAGAGATAGGTTGCGAGGGTGAGGGAGTGCATTTGCTCCCCTACTTTCTCAGTCCTCATCCAGGGCACGCCGCATGGCTACTTCAGGAGCAACAGGGGGTTGAGGCAGGGTGACCCCCTCTCCCCGTACCTATTTACCTTGGTGATGGAGTACTTCACATGCATGATGGATACGGCGGTACATAGCAAGAGGATCGTTCCCCTTTTTCGGTTGGTGAGTTCGGTCGTATCCCATTTGATATATGCTGATGACTTATTGGTGCTCCTTCAACCTTCCATGCGGGGCATGAGAGCGCTCTCTGACATTATGGAGGAGTTCGGACGACTTTCTGGGCTCCAGTTGAACCGGGAGAAAAGCAGAGTCTACTTCAGCTCCCGGTGTACACAGCAGGAGGAGAGAGCCTTCGCCTTAGGAGTGGATAGAGGCGAGCTTCCAGTGAAATACCTGGGGGTTCCGCTGACGGTCAACTATGCCAGAGACCAGGATTGTCACAGCTTAGTGGACTTTGCTCAGAGGAGAGTGGAAGGCTGGCAAGCTGCTGGTCTATCATTTGACGGTAGGATTGAGCTGGTGCGTTCGGTTATTGCGGGCATCACGATGTTCTGGCTCCAGTCTATCCAGATCCCTACGGCTACTATCTGAAAAGTGGAGGCCATCTGTGCTGACTTCATATGGAGGGACGGGATGCATGCGATCTCCTGGGACCAACTCTGTCGGCCTCGGGAGGAAGGAGGTGTGGGGTTGCGACCTCTTCATGAGGTCAAGAAGACAGCTTGTGTGAAGATGGCCTGGAGATTCATCAAGGGGGGATCGCTCTGGGCGAGATGGATGGCGAACAGATACCTGAGGAGGACTAACTTCTGGGCCTGCATGATAGACAACAATTTTTCGATCACGTTTAAGGCCATTCTGAGGTGTCGACCGGTGCTTCAGACCGCTATCTGCAGGAACATGAAGGATGGGACGACTACCGACCTCTGGCTAGACCCTTGGTTGGGTTCCAGATCCTTGCTCGAGCTTTTGGGAGGTCAGCTGGACAGAGAAGCGGGCAGGGGGCTCACATGCAGTAGGATCATCAGAGATGGAGTCTGGAGGCCAGAAGGATATCCATATACTGCCCAGCTTGCCGAGGAGATTCGTCTTATTACTATTGACGCTAGCCAGCATGAGGATTCATGGAGCTGGGCAGGCCCAGGTACGGGAGGAGGATCATGCCTATTCTGCTTTCATAGCTGCTACGATCTGGTTCGTACCCATCACGATCGGACTGAGGAGGCGGACTTCATTTGGGGCAAGGAGGTTGCACGTAAAATGCAACTATGTGCATACCGACTTCTTCGGGGTAGACTGATGACGAGGGACAGACTCCTCAGATTTGGGATGCAGATACCGGATGCCAAATGTGTGCTATGTAATGGGGAGGACGAATCTATGGGACATCTCTTCTTTGTTTGCCCGGTGACCTGGTACATTTGGACTGAGCAGTGTGCACAGCTGAGAGGAGGAGTTGGGGTGGATCGAGACATCCGGAGCATTCTCAGCTGGATCCGAGATCACAGAGGCCGGGATCCAGGGTGGGCCAGAAGAGCCAGAGTTCGTCTCGCTGCGTCCGTTTGGCACATCTGGAAGGAGCGGAACAGACGCATCTTTGAGGGCTTGACTACCCCCCTATTGGAATTCTACATAACATAGAATTCGATGTATCAGTAATGGCCCCATAATGTTATTATTTGGGGCATAGGAAGTTATGATGTTGTACTATAATACCTTTTCCGCTATATGCGAGGAACCCTTATTCCAAATATATATATATATATATATATATGGTCCGGATCGGGAGCCGCGCGGGAGCTCCGTCGCCCTCGACCGTTGGATCGAACGGGCACGCGCCGGCCCCACGCAGGCTCCCCGATCGGATGGTGAGGGGGTGGGGTGGGGCTTTGGCAAGGCTCCGCGGGCGGGACTTTTGATCTGCACCCATATATATATATATATATATATATATATATATATATATATATATATATATAGCCATGGTTATATATATATAGGCATGGTGATCCAGTTACTCTCAAGATCATTATGTCTGTATTTCCAATTCAAATCACCATTGGGTCTGTCATTGTTTCTTTGTTCAGTACGGCCTCTAGCCCAAGGCTTGCAGTATCCGCGGGCGGGACTTTTGATCTGCGCCCATATATATATATATATATATATATATATATATATATATATATATATATAGCCATGGTGATATATATATATATAGGCATGGTGATCCAGTTACTCTCTAGATCATTACGTCTGTATTTCCAATTCATTGGGTCTGTCATTGTTTCTTTGTTCAGTACGGTCTCTGGCCCAAGGCTTGCAGTATCAGCCGATACTGATACATAGATTTTATCATGTCCTATCCCTATAGCAACCCCCCCCCCCCCCCCCCCCCCCCCCCCCACACACACACACACACACACACACACACACACAAAAAACCGTACTGGCTGATACCAAATTTAGGGCCCTCTTTTGTAGTCTATTCAACAAAGCAAAAACTAAAGAAAAAGAGAGAAGTATGATAAAAGAACAATGTTGACACAATGATTCTATGTTGAAGATCAACAAGCATGTGTTTATGAAATTTCTTATCGACACAATGTAACCTATGTTGGTAGTATCTTACTATAGATGACACGTACCGTAAGATATGATACGATATATTACAATTTTGTTATGTATCGTTTATTTGATACGATACATATAGGCTGATAGGTAATATTTGTACTTGAGTCGTGTAATGTATACTTAAGAATATAGAATATGGAACTAGATAGGCCAATAAATATGAAAAACTAAAAAAAATGAGAAAATTATATTACACGATATGTGTCATCTATAATAAGATATTAACAACATAGGTTACATTGTGTCTGAAATTTTACACGATACGACATGTGATACACACGATACAAATGCACAAGCAAATCGATACACGATACATACCGTAAGTTGACAACCTATAATGTAACCATCACCATTTGTCGAAGTTGTATACTATAAATTCACAATGTTCATATATCTTAATATTGTTCCATTCAAAACTATATATTCTAGTGGTACTTTGCTGAAAGCAAGCTAAATAAACAACAATATCTATTGAGAGTGAACAATTCAGTATGTTGAACATTATTACATTCAAAACTATCATGAAACAACAATTAATACATAAGATTATGCCATATTATAACAAATATATTTCTAGTAATATTATGTTTTGGCTTTCCAAATTAAATGATCAAAACCCTCGAATCCTTTACTCGTTCCACTTCTCCTCCTGTGACCTGATGCCTACATCAATATAGGTTTATACTTATAGAAACAAACGTCTCGGTACACATGATGAAAAGGAAAGTCTTCCCTTCTTGGGCTTGATTCAGCAGCCTGACCCAGTCCGTTTCTAACTCTGTGTTTGAGGTTGCTTCATCTTCCTTTGGCCTCCTTTTTTCTCTTCTTCTCTGTTCGTTCCCAGACGACTTGCAGCACGTCTACAAGGCAAGCAGGTGCTCCTCGCCCTGAAATCCTCCAACTAGCAAATTAACGGAATAAGAGAGAGTAAGAAAGTTGATAGGGCGTCGCCTATGAATTTGTGCTTACCATTCTTACCTTTTCAGGGGGTTATTTTTATAGTAGGGAGTAAGGGAGCATGTTCTTGTTGCCCAAGTTTCACCGTTCGCAGGTTTGTCAGTGGATGTTTTGTTTTGCTTGGTGATCAAGTCACTTTACTAACCAATTTGGCGTTAGGTCATTCCTTAGACACTCAGTTTTACCTTTCTGTTTCATCTGTTCCATCTATCCAATAGTATGTTCGTTCTGGGCTTTCTCTAGGCTTCATTAGTTTGGTAACTTGGGCTCGATTTTACTAGGTTGTTCCCTCTGGGTTGAGTTATTTTTGGGTATATCGCTATCATTTGATCCACCAACTGTGCCATGGCCTTGAGTGGTTTTCTGTAACTATTCTTTGATATCTCAATGAGCAAGTTATGTGGACAGATCGTCTATGTTTTTTCTGAAATAATTTTGTTTATCTGCGATTGCTCGTTAACATCTCAACGAACAAGTTCCATGGGCAGACCGTCTGCATTTTTTCTTACTGAATTTTGTTCGTCAACAACTGCTCGTTGACATCAAGGAGCAAGTTCTGTAGGCAGACCATCTGCATTTTTTTCTCACTGGGCATGTCTGTAACTACTCGTTGATATCTCAACTAGTAAGTTCCATGGGCAGGCCGCCTGACACTTTTCTGACTGAATTTGTTTGTCTACGACTTCTCATTGACAATTCGACGAGCAAGTTTCTTCGGCAGGCCGTTAACATTTTTTATCTTCTGCGACTCTCGTTGATATCTCAGTAAGCAAGTATCGTAGACGGACTATCTGCATTTTTTTTAACTAAGTTTCGTTTGTCTGTGACTTCTCGTTGACATTTCAACGAGCAAGTTCCGTAGGCAGACTGTCTGCGTTTTTTTCTGACCGAGTTTTATTTGTTTGTTGACTACTCGGTGACATCTCAAAGGGCAAGTTTGTCGGCAGACGGTCTAACGATTTTTTCTGAGTTTTGTATGTCTTTGACTGTCGTTGACATCTTAACAAACAAGTTATGTGGGCTAACTGTATTTTTTCTGACTTACTTTGTTTTGTCGTGTTTGTTGTTAGACTATGAAATTTGACTGATGAAATAGCCTTCTATAGGAAAGTGGACTCCAATACTCTTTTCAGATTTCTGGCAGCTAATTAGTTATGATCAGCTAAGAGCATCTCCAACCCTATTGTCTTGTTAAGTGTTGTGAGTCTTAGGTGGCTCCTATGTGGCATGAGCCACAAGACAATGTCTTATTTATGTGGCAAAATTATATCTCAAAAGACAATGAGATAGAAAAACTCTCTCCCATGCAAAAGTATTGAGGAGACAATAAAAATTATTTTTTCCAACTTCCAAGACAACTTTTAAGACAACTACTCATCTTCTTTCTTTTTTCTAATATTTTTTATTCATAATTGATGACATGGAAGAGAAGACATTGTCAAGTGCATTGTCTAGAACAAGACAATCAACTTCACAATGTCTTCTTTAATTTTTGCCACATAAGCTTCACAATTGACTTGACAATTGCATTGGAGAAGAACTTTTGAATAAAATTTTGTCATTCCTATGTGGCAACAACTTTTTTCCAAAGTCACAATAGGGTTGGAGATGCTCTAAGATTAATTGCCCTTTCTATTTGCTTAACACTATAACAGAGCTTGTTCATAATTATCGCTTATTATGATTGTACTTAATCATGCTGCTTTTGAACATAGTTGTCTCCCTGTCTTGTGCTATTGAGCAAGTTCTTATGTTTAATCCCATTCTAGTAAATAACATGATATGAAGAGGATACATCAACAGGACAAGTGTTGGGAATATAACCCATTCAATGAAGGTCTTCATATAATCTTTTTTCCTTGTGGTATTTCTGGATGCAGCCTTTCCATATGAGCGTCTTAGCGGCATATCAGCGCCCTTGTACCAAATCTGAGATCATAAAGGTAACATTTCTCCGCTTCAATTCAACTACACGCATTAATCTCACATGCCGTGATATAATTTATCTGCAGGTGAACTTGTTAGCAACCGATGATCGTCTCAAGGAGGACTCTGATTTTGGACACAATAACACATTGCCTAGATTGGGAGGTTGATTATCATCTAAGAAACAACGACACAGACACGTCAAAATTCATGTTGTGTCAGACACGTATCGGAATGCTATGGACACCCCTAAATACATTATGACACCAAAATAGGTGCCGAATCTGTCATCGTTCTAAAACATGCCGACGACCGTGCAACATAGATCATCATGTATAGTTTATTTGAGTATGATATGTACATATTGCATAGTTTGGGGAAATAGCAGGAACAGCTTTTAGCTTCTTGTTATTGTAAAACAAGTATTTTGTAGAAGATGTAATCTAGCCTTTCCTCGTTCATAAATAATATAAGGTTTTCAATCTGGAGGTGTTGTGTTTCTTAGAAACGAATCCGATAAGAAAGACAGGAGACGATAAGGCTCTGTTTGGATGTCCATTGCTTTACCATTTTTTGAGTTTAAACTCAAAATTTTATTTAAACAGTGTTTGGCAGCTAACACTATGGTTTGTGGTTTCCATTTTTTTTTTTTTACAAATCTTACTTACGTTTAAACAGAGATTTCAGAAAGCAACCAAAAGTAGTTTTTCCAAAACTCCACTCCCCTTTTTTTTTTGGCTAATTCTAAGGGCACTTCACACTTTGCTAGGGGCTAGTTCTTACTAGGGGACAGTCATGAAAGTGAAACTTTTACTGGGAACAGTCCGAATTTTACTTGGGGCTAGCCTACCCCCAAAGAATTAAGGTTTCTCTAGAGGCGGCAGCCGGCGGAGGCGCGGGACAACGGACGCCGGCGTTGGCGCGGGGAGCTCGTGGGAGTTCGGTGGAGACCAAGGGACAGGGGCAGATCCAGAAATTATAAGTGGGATGGGCTACCAAAAATTTGGAGGGGCTAGAAGTAGACTAATCCATATAAAAAAATCAAAAAAAAAATATATGGTGAAAAAAAAAAAAAAAAAGAATTGGGGTGGGCTGGGGTGGGCTCCAGCCCACCCCAAGCAACACCTAGATCCGCCCCTGCCGAGAGAGGAGGCTGGAGGTGGGTGTAGGAGTCTCTCTCCCTCGCTCTCGGGTTGTTGTCGCGGCCATGACTCGGTTCTCCATTGTTAGAGAAGAAGAGTGGAGGTTGGTGCTACTGATGGTTGAAGTAGTCTACTACTACTACTGAAGTTCTTCTTCTCCTTCTCCAATGTTGCTTCTGTTGAGAAAGGCGAGGTTGGATGGGAATTGTGCTTCTCCTACCATCGCATAGGACTGCCACTTTGTTGACAGTTCTAACATGAAATAGGACTGCCAATTTTGTTGGCAGTCATATCTAAATTTTCTGTTTGGATAGGACTGTCAACTTTGTTGCAGTCCTACTTGCTGTAAGGACTACCAATAAGTTTGACAATCCTGAAAAAATTTGGACTAGCCCCAACTAAGCAATGGGGGTGGCAAACTTATAAATTTTTTTAAAAATTTTGGGTTAGCATCTACCAAAATGT
The DNA here is from genome assembly GCA_029216955.1 of Iris pallida. Classification (NCBI taxonomy): domain Eukaryota; kingdom Viridiplantae; phylum Streptophyta; class Magnoliopsida; order Asparagales; family Iridaceae; genus Iris; species Iris pallida. The sequence continues at coordinate 13,655,652 of JANAVB010035420.1, forward strand.
GGAGTGCTCTTAGAATTAACCTCTCTTTTTTTTTCTCACATGGTTTCTTTCTCTCTTCCATAGTTTTTCCATGAGTTTTCTTCTTCGTTCCAGTTGAAGAAGAGGGTTGAGATCATCAAATCGACGGGTAAAGTGCATTTAAACCCTCCTTAGATGTCACGAAAATACAAATAAAGACTCGCTGATCCGAAAAACCCAAAAGTTTACGAAAATGCTCAAATCACCCCCTCCGCTAACTTTTCTGTTAACGGGTGTTAAAATATGATTGTTTTGACCATTTTACCCCTGGGCTATCTAATATTAACTTGTTAAAAACGGTTAGTTCTAAAATTATTTTGTTAAAAACGGTTACGCAAAAATACTTGTTAAAAAGTGGATAAATATTAACAAAGGAAAAATGGTCTTTGCTAGTAAAATTATTTATTAAAATTATTTTAATTAATATTAACTTGTTAAAAACGGTTAGTTCCGTCAAAAAAGTGGATAAATATTATTTAAAATTATTTTGTCATAAATTATTTTTTATTTAACAAATATATAAATATTTTTGGGAAAAACAAAACTGATAAATACAAAAAAATCAATTCTTAAATAATAGAAATGATGAAAAACTGGAAAAAAAATACCAAATAAAAAACAAAAAAATACTATTAAAATATGGAAAAAATAAAAAATAGACAAAATATTCCAAAAAACCAAAAAATGAGGATAAATCTTAAACAATGAAAAAAAACAAAAACAAAAACTATACAAATTTGACAAATAAAAGTCACTCTTAAAAAACTAGAAAAGATTATTAAAAAGATGAAAAAAAAAATATATGAAATAAGAACTAAAAAAATGGAAACAAAAAACAAAATATTAAAAAGATTATTAAAAATAACCTCCCGTTCTTAAAAAGATAGAATTCTCATGCTTGACGTCATTTTCGAAAATAAATGTTCATAATCTAAATAGTAGGTTTTCATCTTAAATTTTTTCTGGAAAAAAAAATATTTTAACAAATGTCCGGTTAGTCCTGAACTATCCAGCCATTTAACTTAGGGCATGTTTGGTAAACCGTATTTGGAGCTAGATAACTGTAACTAATATTATATTATTTAATATTTTATAATAATTATAATCTTAATTAATAATTATAATCTTAGTTAATAATTTATTAATTACAATTTTATTATAATATTAATTAATAATAATTTAATCATAATTATAATTATAGTTAATATTTTATATATTATAATAATTTTAATTAATAATTTAGTAATCATCATTATAGTCTTACTTAATAATTTATTAGTCATGACTATTATCGTAATTATTTTTTTTTTTTTTGAGGGTGTCCACTTCTTAATAATTTAGTAATCATCATTATAGTCTTACTTAATAATTTATTAGTCATGACTATTATCGTAATTATTTATTTATTAATTCTAACTAAAATTGTAAATCTTGGTACAAATTTATTTTTCTCACATGTATTACTTAAACAAATAACTTAAATATTACTAAACGTGTCAAAAATCCAAAAATAAATTACAAAACATGTATGTCGAAGCATGGTCCGGTTTCTCATCCTCCCATAGTAAAAAAATCACAAAAATTTTTTGCAAAATTTGCACTCCCGTAGAATCATTTTCCAGGATTTGTTGGTGTCAATAAAGTTTTCAATGGCTAATTAATCCACAATAACAATAAATTGTTCTTCCATAATTTCTATTTGGACGTCTTGAGAAAAAAAAAGGAATAAATAAAAAAAGCTTCAAACATTATATGAGAGCAAATAAGTAAAAAAAAAAAATGGAATATAAAAAAAATTTGCAGTTGGATTTGAGATCTGTAGATTAAAAAAAAACCTCGATACATTAAATGAGAGTAAATAAGTAAAAAAAAAGAAATATAAAAAAAATTAAATATTATTTTTTCTTCCAACAAACCGGTCAAAAAATAGAAAATATAAAGCTTAGGTTTTATGTTTCAAACAAACATTCTTATATATTGAGAATGAAAAAGAGCCAGCAGCAGCCACAATGTAAGCATTAGGGATATTTTGGATAGTGTACTTTTTTTTTTCAAAATATAGGCTCTAACGGCAACTTCTAACGTCATTTTTACGGAAAGGGACTTTCCGAGCAAAAACGGAGGGTTTAAATGCACTTTACCCTCGAATCGACTGAGAAAAATAATTAATCAATGTGTATTTCTCTCGCTCTCCTCTCTCTCTCTCTCTCTCTCTCTGATTGTGATCGTAAGTAGAGGCTCTCCTCTCTCTCTTCCTCGTCCTCTTCCGGATATGTTCGAGACATAGGCGGTGGAACCCTAGACTCCAGTTTCCGAGATCGACATTCACGGAGGTGGGAGCCATAGGAGCGGCCTCCGGATCCTTCGAAGCCGGATCCATCACGGGAGCGGATCGGACGAGAATCCGTGAGAAAGACAACCGGCTCAGCTCCGATATACAGTCGATTTCCGGTTGGGACGGCGACGGTGGAAGAGAACTACCGAGGTGAGAGAGGGAGAGGCGTCGGTGGAGATGCCGGCGAGAGGGACGGAGGGAGGGTCGCCTCCACCCGCTGCCTTCTCCACCACCCGTCCGTGATGCCGGCTGCGGCACCGGACCCAAAGAAATTAGCAGCAACCTTTTTTTTTTTTTACGAAGAAGAGGAAATCAATAAAAAAACCCAACAGAGCTATAAAATATTTAAAAATTATTTTCTAAAAAAATTCCAAACAAAATTTTTAACTTCTTTCTGAAAACCATTTTTCAGATGAAAGTAACTAAACACAAAGTCAAAAAAATTTACTTAGAGAAAACAACTTTATAACATCTTCTTTAAAAACTGATTTCAGAACAAAATTTCAGAAAACCTATCCAAAGGGACTAAATATTTTGGCACATCGTAGTGTCCTTCGGAAGTTGGAGTTTCTTTCAACACGAAGTAACATGGATACTATATTGATATTTGTAGTAATTGTGCTTCCTAACGCGTGATTCTTTTGACGTAATGCGACCCACCCGACACTCTTTTTAGTGCAAAAATTTGTTAGGGTTAAAACTCTTGACTTCCTTTTTGGCCTCTCTTTGGGTCTTTTTGTTGGGTTTCCAGCCTCAATTCGAGATGTACAGGTATAGTTTGGAGTGTTGTGGAGCATTGACAGGAAGTAGCAGCGAAGGCCACAGTGAAATGGTGGCTGAACTGGGGTCAAACACAGCCAAAACAGTAGCATGTAGTATACTGGGGGTATACTAGGTAGTATACCACCCAATATACGGCTTTGGGTTATTTTCATCTAGTATCTATTCTGGAATTTTTTTATGTAGGCAATATTCCGTCCAGTATACCGCTCGTGAAGTTTCTGCTCAGTTCAGGTGTCTGATCATCACGGCTTTGGACCATTGAATCGGATATAGTGACCAAGATTGATGCTAGACTAATTCAGAAATTTTTTTAATCCTAAGTTAGGGTTATTTTTTAACCTATTTAATAAAGGAGGTTAAAGGGGTTTGTCAAAAGTAGTGCACATTGAAGATATTTAAGGATAGAGTTCATACAAATATATGAAAAAGTTTGTGCTTTGCTCTTAGTCTCGCTCTTCAAGATAGATGGAGAAGAAGATTTGTTCGGAGAGTTGTTTGCTTCGTTTAGGGAGATCGTCATAGAGTTAGTGAGTGATTTTATTGTGTTATCTTCTTCTTTCTTCTTAAGACTGGTGAGGGGCTAGTTCTTAGGGCAAAGGAACTATATATATATATATATATATATATATATATATATATATATATATATATATATATATATTGCAGATGACCTCTAGCCCAGTGGAAGCGATTCCAGAAACAATTTACCTGGTTCCAATATATATATATATATATATATATATATATATATATATATATATATATATATATATATATATATATATGCAAATGACCTCTATCCTAGTGGTTAAGAGAGATGCACGCGGCTCGAGCGTCAGAAGATCGATTTCCGGTGGGAGCGTTCGCCACAATTACCTTCTTTCCAATGGCGCGGTGGTGCACCGGTAAGATCGTTGGCACACGGGGGTGAGGTCCTGGGATTGAATCCCCGCGGGAGTGGCTGGGTGGCGGTGGCCACGGTTCCCGGGCCAAGGCTGGCTGGGTGGCGTTATCCACGGGCCTTATTTTTTTTAAAAAAAAAGAAAGAGTGTGTATATATATATATATATATATATATATATATATAAGAGAGATGCATGCGGCTCGAGTGGTCAGGAGATCAATTCTATATATAGCCGCATGCATCTCTCTTAAATATATATATATATATATATATATATATATATATATATATATATATATATATATATATATATATATATCCCACCGGGAATTGATCTCCTGACCACTCGAGCCGCATGCATCTCTCTTAACCACTAGGCTAGAGGTTATTTTGCAAATAACCTCTAGCCTAGTGGTTAAGAGAGATGCATGCGGCTCGAGTGGTCAGGAGATCAATTCCCGGTGGGATATTTGCATATATATATATATATATATATATATATATATATATATATATTTTATATATATATATATATATATATATATATATATATATATATATATAACGGCTCTGAAGCTCATGGTGCTCTACCCAGCCATATATATATATATATATATATATAAAATATATATATATATATATATATATATATATATATATATATATATATATATATATATATATATATATATATATCCAAAGCTCTTTTCTCTCTCTTGCTGTGGCTGGGTAGAGCACCATGAGCTTCAGAGCCGTTCCCTCATTTCTGCAGTTCACGGCAGTTGTGACCTTCACGAGAGAAAAGAGCTTTCGGACACTCTGACGGACACGAACCACCTTCATAGCAATCTCCCGTGGTTGTATGTCGGAGACTTCAGCACTATTTCTTCCAGAGAGGAGAAATCAGAGGCCGGCGTCCCCTCCAAACGGCCATGAATGACTTCAACAACTTCATTTTCAACTCCCACATGACCTCCCGCCTTTCACTGGCAACGAGTTCACTTGGTGCAACATGCAGGAGGGCCATCGGCGGCAATACTCTCGTCTTGACAGAGCACTGATCAACTACCGCTGGTCAGACACTGGCCTCATCACCAACCTATCCCACCTCAACACCATCGAATCGGATCACTCCCCCCTTTCTCATTGACATCAGCAGCAATCCTAATCCCATCAGAAAATCGTTCCAATTCCAGGACTTCTAGAGCTCTCATCAACATTTTCGAAATATAGTAGCGACCGCTCGGGAGTCGGTCACAGCAACAGACCAAATATTTCGTGTTGCAGCCAAACTCAAAGCAACCAGAAGAGCGTTGACAATCTGGAGCAGGCACGCTTTTGGAAACATCTTCCAAGAAATTAAGAAGGCGGAAGACGATGTGACCAGAGCAGAGGTTTTGTTCGCCTCGAACAGATCGCAGGAGTATCGCGCCATGCTAAACCTCACCAGGGCGATCCTCAAGTCCAGACATAAAGTCGAGACTTAATTCTAGAAGTAGAAAGCCAGGCTGGCCTGGGACGTAGAGGGGGACAGAAATTCGGCCTTTTTCCACTCCTGCGTTAAAGGTCGGAGACACAAACTGAAACTGCACCAAATCTCAGATACCGATGGCCGAGTCCTGAAAGATCAAACGAGCATACAAGAAGCCGTCGCTAACTACTACACCAAATTATTTACCAAAGATACTATCCTCAGAGACGAAGAACTACTGTCCAAGATCCCTAATATGATCACCGAGAGAGAGAATGATCAGCTTCAGGCCATCCCGACCGCGGAGGAACTCAAAGCGGTAGTATGGGCCCTTAACGATCACAGTGCCCCCGGCGCCGACGGCTTTTCAGGAGTTTTCTTTCGCTCCTGCTGGGACATCATCGCTGCAGACTTCCTCGAAGCAATCATCGCCTTCTTTCAGGGAGCGAGATACCCTAAATCCATCTCGTGTGCCAACCTTATCCTCATCCCAAAGAAAGACAACCCAGAGACTTTCAAAGACTTTAGCCCCATTAGCCTCTGCACTTTCACCAACAAAATAATCTCCAAGATCATTGTGACTCGCATGTCCAACCTTCTCCCCAAGATCATCTCTCAAGAGCAAAGTGGCTTCGTCCAAGGGCGCAACATCACTGACAACATTCTTCTAGCACAAGAGATGATCATGTGCATGAAATTCCCGTCCAAGGGAGGCAATGTGGCCATCAAGCTGGACATGGAGAAAGCATACGACCGCCTGGACTGGCAATTTCTGATCTGGGTGCTCAAAGCATTCGGTTTCTCTGAATCGTGGATAGACATCATCTTCAGATCCATCAACAATTCCTGGTTCTCAACCATCATAAACGGGCAAGCGGCCGACTTCTTCAAATCTAGCCGAGGGGTTAGGCAAGGGGACCCTCTTTCCGCCACCATCTTCATCATTGCGGCCGAGGCCCTTAGCAGAAATCTTAACAGCCTAGCCAACTCCCCCAGATTCCATCACTTCCACACCACCACCGATTGTCCCTTGATCTCGTACCTGGCCTATACGGACGACATTCTCATCTTCTCGGCTGGAGACATCGGGTCGGTAGAGGCGGTTCATAACGTGATTGAGAAATACACTAGATGCTCTGGACAACGCATGAACTCCAACAAAAGTGTTATCTATACCCATCACAAAGCAGATAGAAACCACTCTTCGATCCTTACTAATCTAACATCTTTCGCTACTGCGTATCCCCCTTTCACTTACCTCGGATGCCCCCTGGTTTATGGCAAATCCAATTCCGGTATCTTTGAAGGTCTAGTCAGGAAGGTCAGAATTACAATAGAAGGATGGCACAACGCTACTCTATCTCCGGGGGGCAAGATGATCCTGATCAAGCACGTGCTATCTTCCATCCCTATCTACACTCTGGTTGTTTGCTCTCCCCCAAAGAAGGTTTTAACATCCATAGAGTCTCTTCTCTCCAATTTCTTTTGGGCCCATAGCGACGGTAAAGACAAACACCACTGGGCCAGCTGGGACACCATGGCTAAACCAACCAGCAAAGGCGGTCTGGGTTTCAGCAGATTAGAGCACATTGCATGAAGCTGTGGTGGAAGGTGCGTACGGAGAACACGATCTGGGCTAGGTTCATGAAAGCCAGATACTTCCAACACACCGACCCCACGACCGTGTCCACCAACAGCAGAGCATCAGCGAACCGGCGGCGCATACTTCGCGGACGTAACATCGCAGAACCCTTGATGGTCCTAGTTGACGGCTCCTTGAGGTGGTCCCAGTCGGCCGACGGCAATTTCACTCTCGCTTCGGCTAGAATTGTGGCCAGAGGAGTAGGCGAACCTTCCACTTTCACCGTACCTTATTGGCAGTCCTGCATCACCAACAAATGGTCTATCCTCATTTGGAGAGGTCAGAGAAAGAAACTTCCCACCGACGATTCCCTCACAACTCTCGGTTACTGTAGTGCCATGTCTCGCTCAGTCAATCAGAGGAATCGAAACGCCAACGGCGTTCGGACTTAGCCATGCAACGGCGACTTGAAGACATCGCTCGGTCGAGACGACTCCTCGCTCATGTAGGATAGTTTCGGTGAACTCGCCTCATCTTAACCTTCATATAATAAATCGTATATTTTCAACTTGCACAAGTAGGCTTGATAATAAAAGAGACGAATGCATATAGCTAAGGGAATAATCCCGACGGGTCAAATTGAGTTAGAATATGGAAAGGTCCAACGGTCGGCTTAGAGTTGGTGCATGGCGTGCTTTGAAAATGACACTCGGTCCTCGTCCCGCGACTTGGGAGAAGGCAAAGTTGGTCTTCACCACAAGCTAAGAGTTAACCAAATTCGTAGGCGTCGGCCGCATAAATGCTTCATAAAGTATGCACGGTCTCATCGCCCAAGGCGTGGCATAGCCTCTGCTCGCCCGACGGGTTAAGTTGTATTGCACGGCTTATGGCATAAGTCTAGGCACCCCAAATAACTTGATTGTTCAAAGTCGAACGCGTGCACGGCACGTTCCCACGATGCAAGGCTTGACGCAACCTTTGCTCATCGAGTCATTGTGCGATTGAGTTAGGCAAAGTTATGTTAGGCTATCAAGTAGTAGCAAGCACGATCCCACGAGTTCTACGGCTGGGTATAGCCACAAAGTCCTATGGTCTCAAAGCTAGTCATATGGAGTGCGTGTTGGACGATAGTGTCGCACGAAATACAAGTCGGTTTAAGGCACGAGCCACAGTTGTTTCAAAGTGAGTTATAGAATAAGGGGGCTATCAAATAGTTATTCCTAAGTTGAGTAAAAAGGATATTGCATCAAGGGAGAAGGCTCGCGACCATGGGTCATTGAGGGATCTCAAGGATAGAAGTCTTGAACTTGGTTTGAAAGAGAGGGTAACACTGAAAAGAAGGATGACTGTGTGAGACGTCAGTTTGAGTCGAGTCTTGCATGGTCATGGACAACTTGTCGACAAGGGCGATGTTTCCTCGAGCGGCAATCCGGGGCCACGGGACCAACTCGGCCTAGGAGGAAACAGGGTATAGTCGTGCATAAGGTTTTAGCACGGGTTAAGCGGGGGCTTGCAACGGAGCTAGCTACTTGCGTTGAAAGGACCCCGATTAACAAAGCTATACGTCGCAGGATAGCTTGTTATGCTAGTGGCCAAGTTCATATAGATGTCGGCAAAATAGCGGCTATCAGCGTGTATACCTTTGGATTGAGTCGAGTTGAATGTGTGTACAGTTAGAACACAAATTTTAGGCCTAAGATTGGGTTTCAACATAGGCATCGTGTTTATGCACGAGATGCGATGTCGGGACTTAAGTTGTTGGCATATAAGTTGCATAAGTTGGTTTGAGTTGTCTTGAGTTTAAGCCAGGAAGCACCGTAAGGCGAAGTCGGTCAAGTGGCACTTAGTCCACAAGTCTTGATTGGGTCAGTTGGTGATCGAAGTAGCAAGGACCGCGAGGCGGCGATGTGGTTAAGTCTTATTGAATTGCGAGGCACGGCACGATGAATTCGTAGCACGATCACATGGAAATGGAGTCTCATCGCATAGTTGCGTCTCTGATTTTAAGCCGTAAGGCAAACATGACTTGATAGGTTAACGTTGTTGAGTTAACGTTGTTGGTGCAAGTACGGGATGGTCTGGAGACACAGAATAGGCCAAGGCGTCGGTCCTAAAACTGATCCTAAGGCAAGAGTAGAAATACAATCATAAAAAGGACTATGTTGCACAAAGTAAATCAAACGTGTTGGTTTTGTATGGGTAGACGAGGAGCTCATTCCACCAGTACAGTTGAGTACTGACACCCACATAGTTTTCATGTGCAGGCACAGGTAGAAGCTCGTGGCACGGAGCTCGCTTGGATGCGTCGAGGCACGGAGTTCCTTGGCGATTCGAAGCGTGCGGTCGTATGGAGTCAAGACTTATACGGGACATAATGTATGGACGTCGCCTTTCGAGGCATCCGCTGGCTCAAGACATGCATTGAGAGATGAGAGAGAGCTGAGTGACTTATAATGTGAGATGAAAGAGCTTGAGTGACTTGTAATGTGAGATGAGAGAGCTTGAGTAACTTGTAATCTTGGCATTGCGCCCCATTGTAACATTCGTTTCAATATCAATAAAGACCTTCTTTTGAATAACTTGTGTTTGGTTCTAATTTTTGCTGCTATTATTTAATGTCTCTGCTTGGGACTTCTGTGCGACGACCCCGTCACAGCCGCTGAAATCGGCCGTTATGGAATCCGTCTTGCACGGGCACAATATAGGCTCGTGTGGCATCACGCCTTAGCGAGGATGATCACTCCTACGGGAGCGGGACGTGACAGTTACAACCTTGCATCCAAATGCCACTGTTGTTCCTCTCCGAAGGCGGAATCGGCAGCTCACATATTTTGCTCTGGTGATCTCGCCAACCAGGTCTGGTCCAACCTTTCCAGAAGATGCAATATGCACCACCACGCCGAGGGCTTCAACGATCTCCTCGCCCACTGGAGTATCTCACACGGGCACCAGATCGTCGTCGCCGCCTGCATATGGGTATTATGGAAGAACAGGAACAAGCACAGATACGAAGGGCGCCAACTCAGAGCCTCACAACTTTTTTGTGAGGTTCTCAGACAAATCAGCAAAGTCAGCTCTCGCTGCTCTCACTCCTCGAGCAGATTTTGGGAGAGGTTGCTTTAATGTTTTCTTCCTCTTTTTTCCGTCAGCGCGAGTCGCGCTCTTTTGTAAAGGCTTTTGGCATTTTGGGCTTGATACTAATATATAGCTGTCTTCCCTAATATATATATATATATATATATATATATATATATATATATATATATATATATATATATATTACGAATATATATATATATATATATATATATATATATATTCGTAATATATATATATATATATATATATATATATATATATATATATTACGAATATATATATATATATATATATATATATATATATATATATATATATATATATATATATATATATATATATATATATATATATATATATATATATATATATTCGTAATATATATATATATATATATATATATATATATATATATATATATATATATATATATATATATTCGTAACTACATATATAGAGATTGTGGTTTGTTATCTTCAAGTGGGTGTTGGTGTCGTTTTTACAGTGTATTTTCCAACAAAGTAGTTCAGAGCTCTGAGTTTCGAGAGGGGAAGGTGCAATCATGTCTTTAGTAAAGATGCACACACATATGGTTACCCTTGTTGGCCCATTTGTCATGGTCGAATCGGATTTTAATAATTGATCAAACTCTGCCTCGATATATGAGCTATTTGGACTCTTGGACAACTGCCAAAGAATTGCTACCTATCTGTTCAAGACTGAAGCTAATTTTGTCGTATGAGTCTGTATTTCTATATGCAATATAATTTTCACATTTATTGAGTCTAGGAATATATTGTACACCGAGTCGTACTGGTAAATAGGCTACCCCAAAATCATTTTCAAAATATCCTATGTTTTAAAAAACAGTCCATTTTACAAAAGCTCATAACTGCTTAAACTTTTTCTAAAAGCCAAAACCCAAAATCTGCTTTTAAATGGCCAGAAAATCAAAAATCACTCTAGAAGAATTCGGCCAGAATTTGCCTACTTTCCGTTGGATTTTGAACTTGGTCTTCCTGCAGTTACGGATGCAACGACTATTTGCCGAGATTTTTTCATAGAACTCTGTCCGAATTCTGTTCGAATTCTGTCAGAATTCTGACTTTAGAAAACCTATAAATAGAGAAGGATTTCAATCCTTCACTTTCTCATCTCATTCACTTTCTCATTCATTCACTCACTCATTCACTTTCTCATCTCTTCTTTCTAAGCTTAAACGTCTTCTAAAGTGTTCTAAAGCTTTCCTTTTCAAATCCCAAGCCAGTTACAATCCTCTAGTCAATTTGCTAGTACGGTACGGTCTAAAAGCTTCAGAGTGATTGTAATCAGAGGCTTAATTGAAGAAAAACACTTCACAATTAAAGTTGGTCGAGTACTTCGTATCAAAGCTCGCGTTTGTAGAAGTTGCAAGGACTTCGTATGAAAACTTGCGGTATTTTTTAATAGTGGATTCAACTGGAAGCTAAAGTTCTTCCGACTGGAATAGTCCTCACAAGAGGAAAACCAGTATACATTGACGTCTTTGTGTTTGCTTTCTGATCTCTATCTTTACATTTATTTATTTGTGATATATACATTCTCTGTGATCTTGTTGCTAACTTTTAATTATTCCGCTGCATACTCTATTCAGCCCCCTCTAGAGTATTGTGCTTTACGATTCCTTCCTACAACCCTCATAGGGGAACTTCATGATCTAAAAGTTAAAGATGAAGGATCTACTTTGGTGCAAAGATTTGTATGGTCCGTTGGAGGGCGACATCACTAAGCCATCAGACAAAACTGTTGATGACTAGAAAAAGTTTGATGGAAAGGATGTTGGATTCATCCGTCAAGGGTTAGATGATTCAGTATTTTATTACGTATCCATGGAGAGTTCAGCAAAGGCATATAGGTGAAGTTGCATTCCATGTATGAACGAAAGACGATTGGGAACAAGTTCTTATTCACCAACTTGAAGTACACAAAAGGCATCTTGGTAGCACATCTAAAGAAAGTTCAAGGTATCACAAATCAACTATCGATAATGAAGATAATGATGGAGGCTGAGCTTCCTGCCCTGTTGCTTTTGAGTTCTCTAACGAAAAGTTTGGAGACATTGGTGGTATCTATGGGTAACTTTGGTCCTATTGGACTTATCATGATTGAGGCTGTCAAAAGTAGTTTGTTGAATGAGGTCCAACGTAAGCCATTAGAAACGTTATATTAGTCCTCTCTGTTTGCTTCCCATTGGAAGGAAAGATTTAGGTCACAGTCGAGAACATGAGAAAATTCTTGGGATCGTGCGAGGGTGGACTGCAAGGAAGGATGTTGTCGCTGTAGCGAGAGGGATCATTTTAAATAGTACTACATAAAGATCAAGGTGATATAAAGCTTTTGAAGCATCTCCGACTGTTGGCTCGAGGGGATATGTGTTGTGATATGTACAGGCTCAAGCTCATTGAGTATTGGGTCGGGCGACCTGGAACCTAGCCCGGACCCTAGCAACAGGCTGACACTTCCTGGCCCACTAAAACCCTAGTTTCGGGCTAGGTTCACTGCCCACGCCCGTAAGCTCGGACCAGCCCAGCACGCCACAAAACCTGCTACGAGTCGGGCCCCTACCCCAAAAATCGGTCGATGACCCGGTCAAACCTAGTCTTAGGCCCGGGTCGACCCGATTAACCTCTTCCGTCCCCCAACCTACCATTTTGGGTTTTTAATTATTTACAGGATGATTCTACCAAAATACCCCTTACTAACCGTTAGATAAACGTTGGGAGGGGTATTTTGGTTTAAAAAATGTCACGCCCAGTACCGAAATACGGAGACGGACTAGGCCAGCTACTCCATAAGAGGTATACAAACGTCATACGACAATCGTGGCTGTCAAGAGACAAGTGGGAGCATGCTACATTCAAGTCTCATATGGTCTCACAGAGCATCTATGTCTCAATCATTCAAAGCAAGAAAACAACAATTAATAAACATATGAGATAAAGCAGTAAGGCGTCCTCGATGCTTCATCAAAATGATCATGGAGATCTAGCTTTATAAGTTAGCTAGCCCAGAGAGTCATAGGTACATAATTGTATTCAGCTGCAATCTGATTTAATTACAAATTATACAAAAGACAATATCCAGATTAGCCGGCTAAACAGGTGCCGGTGGCTAAACGTCAGAACATAAGTAAAGATACTAGAGTGGTGGAGAAGAAACCCACTCGAGTCTCCCGCCAGCCATGCTTCTAGTATGCACCATTGACGTCGGGGAAAAAGTTTGGGTCCTCAGGCGCTGCTACGAGATTTGGCCAAACAAAACCAGCGGGGTCAGCCCCGAATAGCAAGTACCACAAGGGAGCAAAAAAAGAGTGATATAAAACCCAAGCATAAAATAATAATACTAGTAATAATAAAAGCTTCCGGTCGTAACCTCGGTCCACAGCCTACCGTAGCACGATAGACCAATCCAATAACCAAACAAGGACATGGGTTGGACCATGCACCATGACAGTCCATGTCCCTCGGCTACTGACGGAAGTTATAAGGCACAGTCAAGTCATTTTTCAAGCGGCCATTCATTCATGCGGTTTTCTATAATTGGCGAAGTTATCTCCGCGATACTGATTAAAAAGAATCCTCAGATCGTGTCAACCTAGCAGGGCTAGCCAAACCATTAGACATATAGCACATTGAGTATGCACCGGTCCCCCGGAGGGCTACCGTGCTAATACATATAACACATAGCTCGTAGAAGTCGGATATAGTCATCTGCTAAAGGCGAATGAAACCATATCCGTGGCGACCAACCTGACACGTCAGGGCTGGACCTAGGGTGGCTAGTATGGCACGATCTCGAAATTCTTTCCACCCAATGCATCTACCAAGTTAGTTGCCTAGTTAATCCCTAGGTTATCCTCGGAGTTCACATATCGTGGTCACATGCTCACTCCTCTAGATGTCGTACATTGTACGAGTACCCCAAGAAGGGATCCGTACTGGCTCATGGAGTCATACATATGTACCCTCTTCTTGGTGTAATGTAACACACAACACATACCACGTCATTGCTACCGACCATTCGCTATGTAAATATTGGACTCTTAGAGGTACTGGCAGGTATTGTAATGCCCCGCTCCGTACGGTACATTACGCTGAGGCGTTGACTCAAAGAGTCACGTTGACCGAATAAAATGTATCGATGCGAATCGATACGAGAGTTACGTTGTCCCGAGCAATGCATCGAAACTAAGTCGATGCGAAGAGTTGCATCGTCCCAAAGAATGCATCGAGTTGAATCGATGTGAAGCGCTGTATTGTCCCGAAGGATAAGTGCGTTGAGACGGCTCGAAGATTCTAAGAAATCGAATCGACCAAGGCGCAAGTCCGAATCGATACAAGTATTAACTTTAGTTGGTTTCATGTGCAGGCTATACGTTCACGCTGAAATATTAGAGGCCGGCATTCTACCTTATTCAGTAAGGGGTCCACAAAACTAAATCGTCGCCTTGCGACGGGCTAAAGCTTTGGCACGGTAAGCCAAATCGGACGTATAATTCAATGAAGCACAAAGTGCTCGAATGGCTAAGTCAGGAGAGTTGGCCGTGCAACAAAGTTATGAAATTGAGCCACATCGGCCCGGTGAAACGATAAGGCGTATCGATCCAAGGTGGGAGGATTGACTCTTCTTTTTACTCCTTCATGCCTAAGTCAAAATATATCACTGTATGCTAAGTTAACCTATCGACGCCACGGGCATGGTCCGATCGGAAGATAAATCGTAGTGTGTGTCGAACACTAGTTAGAACCATTGAAATGAAACGTGCATCATATGCACGAGTCGCTATGGGACATTGGATATCGCAAAGGCGAGCGCCTCGATGCGCAAGCCGCAAGAACATAGGATAACTGTATTCGGCGAGTGCCTTAGTGCACGAACCGTACCGTGCCTTCGCGCACGAGTTAGAAGGCTAGAACATTGAAAGACAATAGACGAGCGCCCTAGCGTGCAAGCCACGAACATTGAACACTAAGTCATAGGACATGGAAATACGGTCGAAACGTGTCTACATGCACGAGATCATAAGAGATGGCTTCGTTGCGAAAGAATACAGTTGTGGCATGAATGTAGCAGAACTGTCGGATATGACATGATGCCTCGAAAGGTGTTCGGGACCTTCGGGTCGTTCGGTGGACGAACATTGAGTTGAGGCATGATGTCATTGAACATTGAAACGAAGTATGAAACGTAAGAACAAAGAAAGTTAACGGAAGAAATACGAGATGATAAAGTCTGAGTCTTGGACTCAAGACTATGCTTGGTTGTTTGAATAATAGTGTGTTGCATGGTCGAATGGATAGACTTGAGATATATGTGATATCTTTCGTGCACGGAACGTTTCCTCCGAACGGGTGCACCATGGCACCAGGACCGTTCGGCCTAGGAGGGATATAATCTTTGATAGGCGCACATCTGTGAAGTCCGATTAGCCCACGGTTGTAGATGTGAAAAGCCACAACTGATGGTATGCAGCGATAAGTTTCGGTTGTTTGGGATAGCGACCCAGCCCGTGAAACGTCGGACTACCCAAATTCGAGAAAAAAAAGAAGGAGAGAAAAGAAAGTAAGGAAAATAAAAGAGAAACTCCTTTAGTCTATTCCGGCACGGATACGCCAACGACCTTCATATAGATAAGGAACGATGGGTTGAAAGTGTAGGCACGTATGTGTCCCGCACACATAGATCCTGCATAGAGAGTACTTATAACATGACAGAAAAGGAATGGGGCGTATTCACCTTGCGTCGGTGCAAGGGCGAGTGCGTCGACTTGGTAAGAAGTCACGCCATAAAACAAACACGAGATTGCTTGTCTGTTTACCTATTCAATTCGAATAACATGCTTGCCATGATAACATGCTTTACGCTTTCAAATATGCATAAAATTGACCCTAAGGAGAACATAGCAAGATCATAAGCTAAGTTGCATGATTTAACATAAATACTACAATGTCGGTTTAGAAAGAAGATCTTTGCATCAATACATGTGAGGACAAACGTACTGATCTCCCACCAGCTTTTATGGAGGGTGCAGGGAATGGATGGCTCGCGGCGAAGCTTCGCTTGAATGCGTTGAGGCTTGAAATGACGAAGCGTATTGAAGCGTGTGATCGCTTGACGCTCGAACTTGCAACAGGATTGATGCGGCCGAGATATAGAAGGCAGGATGTATGGAACGATGAAATCCTTTGTGGGCAAGAAAGAACTTGAGTGTTGTAGCCAATCTGGCATATATTGTTGGGCTATCGAAAGCCTTGTAATCTCATTTTGAATATCAATAAAGAGAATTGTTTCGTAGACTCTGTTTTCCTTTCGTTGTTAATATTGAATCAAAAGATAACCATTTAAGAACTTGTCATCTTGCCTAGCATGAGCGCAACTCCAGGCTCGTACGGCATTATGCCCCCTGCGAGGACGATGATTCGGTTGATTCCGGGTCGAGGCGTGACAGGTATCACGTAGGAACACTTAGTACAAAGGATAACACCTCGGTGCTCACATAGATTGTACCTTAGTACACACATAGGGTTATCCAGCACACGCATAGGTAGTCAGATCAGGAATAAGGACCAAGACACAAGAGGGAAAAGAACAAAAAGGCACTACGTACTTAGGGTATGAAGTGCTCGTAAGTCATGAAGTGGCCCAAACGGCACACGGGCGATGTACAAGGTAAAAGGTACACAAGGTGCCAAAGTCACATATGAATTCTAGTTAAAGTAAGACATGAAGATTCTTGAAGCCAAGACAAAGATCTACAACTTTTATGTTGGAAGTTGGGAGAAATTCTGGCCACAATTCAGTCAAATATGACATAAAACAGCCAAAACAGCCAAAATAGGCACTATGCGGCCTTCTGCGGCACTATGCAGCCTTATGCGGCACTATGCGGCATTCTGTGGTACTATTCATCCATGCGACACTATGCATCCATGCGATACTATGCATCCATGCGGCACTATTCATTCATGTGGCACTATTCATTCCTACGGCACTATGCATCCATACGGCACTATGTATCCCTGCGGCACTATTCATTCCTACGGTACTATACATCCATGCGGCACTATTTATTTCTACGACACTATTCATCGTCCCTGCCAGAACCAGGACAGATTAACATAGAAATTGTCCAAATATTATTTTGGACATAACTTCCTCAAAACAAGTCAAAATTCGATGGTTCAATAGCCAAAATTGGGTAGAATGAGATTTCCTACAACCTAGGACCATTAGTTTTTGAAAACAACCAAGTTTGATAGATCAAAACCATGAAAATCTATAAAACTCTAGTTTTAGAAACTTAGATCTACACAAAACTAGCCATTAAAATCAAAAACTTCAAGAACTAAACTTGTAGAGAATGAAGATAAGAACAATATAGACAAATAATATCAAAAAAAAAATCAAGAATAAAAATACACAAATCTTCACTTTTTAGCAAGTTGTACTTGCCTAAGATGCTTGGTGGTTGAGGGAAATGAATGAGAGAGTGAATGAGGAAAGAGAGTGTGGAAGAGATTATTTATAGTGGGTGAGGGTTGGCTTAAGAAAATCCTAATCTCTAAACATGCTCTAACCATTCCACTAATGACATGCTTAAAAGCTACATGCAACCATTAATAAATAATAAATAGAATTATGTACATACTAAATACAGGATATCATGTACAAAATTCATGAAAGAATACGTATATCGGGATCGGAGAGTGACATCTCTACCCTCCTTAGAAAAATTTCGTCTTCGAAATTTCTGCCAAGACAAGATAGAAAAAATCAAAGTAAGCAAGATACTAATTACAAGACTAACTATGCATGCAACCTCATCAATTTTAACAGGCATTAGAGAACAATCATCCACCATAGTGGGTGCAACAGGGAAACATATTACAAAGGCATAAGGATAAACATACCTTCTGAGTCGAACAAGTGCGGATATCGTGATCTAATCTCGTCCTCACGCTCCCATGTCGACTCCTCCGGTGAGTGATGGCCCCAAGCGACGCAGACGAGATTAATAGTCCGGTTCTTGAGCACCTTCTCTCGTCGATCCAAAATAGATACGGGTTGCTCCTCGTAAGTCAGGTCGGTACCGACGACCAGCTCAGAATGGTCGAGGATGTGACTCGGATCTGGGATATACTATACAACTAAGATACATGAAACACATTATGTACATCACGTAGCGAAGGCGGAAGGTCAAGACGATAAGCAACATCGTCTACCCGAGCGAGAATATCAAATGGACCAACGTATCTCGGACTAAGCTTTCCTCGGGTTCCAAATCTAATGACACCCCGAGTAGGCGAAATTCGCAGAAACACTTGGTCACCAACACCAAACTCTAGAGGCCTACAATGTTGATCTGTCCAGTGTCGGTGTCTGTCCTGCATAACTCGAAGCTGCTCTCTAATCAACTTGACTGTTTCTACGGTCTGCGTGATCATCTCTGGTCCCAATAATTTTGTTCTCCCACATCATCCCATGCCAGAGGGTACCTGCATTTTTTTCCATATAATGCTTCAAACGGTGCCATCTGTATACTTGTCTGGTAACTATTATTGTTAGATAACTCTACCAAATGAAGATGATCTTTCCAAGTTCTGCCGAAGTCTAAGATACAAGCCCGTAACATATCTTCCAATGTCTGAATGGTTCTCTCTGACTGTCCGTCTATCTGCAGATGATAGGCTGTACTGAACCTCAACATGGTACCCAAACTTTGATGCAAACTCCGCCAAAAGTGAGAGGTGAACCGTGTGTCTCGATCTGATACGATGATGACTGTAACACCATGCTGCCTCACAATCTGCTTCATATACATTTCTGCCAACTGCTCAGTAGACTTCCCCACTCTGAAAGGAAGAAAATGAGTAACCTTTGTGAGCCAATCTACGATTACCCAAACTGTGTTTCGACCGGTCGGAGATCTAGGTAAATCGGTCACAAAGTCCATCGTGATGTGCTCCCACTTCCACTATGGAATAGGAAGCGGCTGTAACAATCCTGCTGGTCTCTGCTGCTCTGCCTTCACTTGCTGACATACCAAACATCTGGATATAAACCTCGCTATCTCCCTCTTCATGCCATTCCACCAAAAGTGCTGCTTCATATCTTGGTACATCTTTGTGCCTCCGGGATGAATGGAATAAGGAGAACTATGAGCCTCTGACATAACTTCATGTCGAAGGTCTCCACCTGGTACACAAAGACGGTTTTTGAACCTAAGTGTACCATCCTCATGGATTACTAACTCATTCCTGAGACCTGACTCACACTCTGATTGAAACTTCTGGATCCGCGGATCCTCTGCCTGGGCTGCTCTGATCCTCTCTACTAAAGTAGACTGAATCTGTAAACTGGCCATAACTCTCGTATCTTGTGGCAAGATCACTTCAATTCCTATTTCCTGAATATCTTCCAAAATATGCCTCTGCGAGGTTAAAATAAATGTACCACATCTCCTGCTCAAGGCATCTGCTACCACATTCGCCTTGCCTGGATGATACTGAAGATTTACATCAAAGTCCTTCAGTAATTCCAACCATCTTCTGTCTCATGTTCAGGTCCCTCTGGGTGAATACATACTTTAAGCTCTTATGATCAGTGTAAATCTTCACTCGATCCCCATATAAATAGTGCATCCATAACTTAAGCGAAAACACTACTGCTGCTAATTCCAGGTCATGGGTCGGATAGTTCTTCTCATGGTCCCGAAGCTGTCGAGATGCATATGCTATCACCTTACCATGCTGCATCAATACACACCCAAGTTCCTTCCCGGATACGTCACAATACACTATAAACCCTCCCGATCCAACTAGAAGTGTCAAGATCGGGGCTGAGATTAATCTCTTCTTCAACTCTTCAAATGATGTCTGACACTCTACTGACCAAACAAACTCTATATCCTTATGCGTCAAACGCGTCAAGGGTGCCGAAATCCTGGCGAAGTCTGCCACGAACCTCCTGTAGTAACATGCCAATCCTAGAAAACTATGCACATCTGCTATTGTCTTCGAAACTGGCCAATTTTCTACTGCCTCAACCTTCTCCGGATCTACTGACACTCCTGTTCCAGAAATAATGTGTCCCAGGAACGAAATATGATCCAACCAAAACTCACATTTACTAAGCTTCGTATAAAGTTGATGCTCCCTCAAGGTCTGCAAAACTGCCCGAAGATGTTTCTCATGTTCTTCTTCACTACTGGAATAGACGAGGATGTCGTCTATAAACACTACTATAAACTTATCCAAATATGGTATAAAGATGCGATTCATCAAATCCATGAATACTGTTGGGGCATTAGTCAGTCTAAATGGCATCACCAGAAACTCATAATGCCCATACCGTGATCTAAATGATGTCTTGGGTATGTCCTGCTCCTGGACCCTCACTTGATAATATCCAGATCGAAGATCAATCTTAGAGAAGACACGGGCCTTACTCAATTGATCAAACAAGTCATCATCATTGGTAACGGATACTTGTTTTTCACTGTCACTGCATTCAACTGCCGGTAATCAATGTACATTCGCGTCGATCCATCCTTCTTGGGTACTAAAATCACCGGTGCTGTCCAGGGCGATTCACTGTCTTGGATAAACTGCTTCGCCTTCAGTTCTTTTTTATACTGGTACAACTTGTCCAACTCTGACTGCGACATCTTGTAAACTCTACCGACTTTAGGCTCCATTCCAGGATTCAACTCAATACAAAACTCCACATCTCTAACCGGTGGTAAACCTGGAAGCTCATCTGGAAATTCATCAAGAAATTCTCTGACCACTATTGGTATCTGCTCCTGCTCTGCTAATGCTTCTGCAACAATGCCCATGGGTCGATCCTCCAATGATCGAACAAAGACGAACTCCTCAACGCTAGGTACATTAAATACTACCCTACCTCCCCGACAATCTATCGTCGCATGACTGTCTCTCAACCAGTCCATGCCTAGGACAACGTCAAAGTTGCCCATAGGGAACTCAATCAAAGTTGCGGGCAATAATCGCCCACTCACTACGACCGAACACGCTAAGCACACTCTGCTAACTCCTACGAGCCCATTACCAGTGAGCATATTCATCCTCTCTGGCAATGCCTCGAACTTTAATCCAATATGTGTCACAAATCGTACAGATATAAAAGAGTGGGTAGCCCCCGAATCAACACTACCAAATTACAGTACTTTAGCGACGGCCATTTAGCGACAGAAATTTTTCGTCGCTATTACCGTCGGATCACCGACGGATTTGTGACGGACTACCGACGGAAAGCAGTGGACAATTTTTTTTATTTTTTTATGTCCATATCCGTCGCTACGCCGTCGATAGGTCGTCGGCCAAGTAGCGACGGTTTTATATCCGTCGCTAGAACGTCGCATATTTTGGCGGCAAAAGCCTAAAATATTGGCACGACATTTGACTGACAACTTAGCGACGGAATAATCCGTCGCTACTCTGGCGCGAGATTTACTGACTACTTAGCGACGGAATAATCCGTCGCTACTCCGTCGCTAAATTTACGTTCCAGACTTAAATTGAAACGACGGGGGGAACTTTTTCATTCCCCCCAAATTTCACTCTCTCTCCTCTCTCTCTCTCTCTCTCTCTCCCGCGGTGATCGATCGGCGACCCCCTCTCCTCTCTCTCCCGCGGCGGTGATCGGCGACCCCCTCTCCTCTCTCTCCCAAAGGTAATCCCCTCTCCCTCTCCCTCTCTCTCTCTCTCTCTCTCTCTCTCTCTCGTGCGCGTGCGCGGTGGTCGTGGGTGCAGCGGGCCGGGGGCGTCGGGGGCTGCGGGGGCGGCATCGACTGCGGGGGACGGCGGTGGCGGGGGGTGTGGAGGGGGCGGTGGAAGGGGGCGGGAAGCGTTGGAGGGATGGGGGCGCGCGGGGGCTGGCCGCCGGGTGCGGGGGGTTGCGGAGGGGGGCTGGCCGTGCGCGGGGGGCGGGGGGCGGGGGGTGTGGAGGGGGCGGTGGGATCGAGGGGGCGGGCAGCGTTGGGAGGGGGACGATGGGGGCGGGGGCTGGCCGCGGGGTGCGGGGGGGTATGTGTGGAGGGGGGCTGGCCGCGGGGGGCGGAGGGTGTGGAGGGGCGGCGATGGGAGGGGGCGGGGGTGTGGAGGGGGCGGTGGGAGGGGGCGGGCAGCTGCCTCCGTCACTGCCTCTCTCCTGGCTAGCGACGTCATTTAGCGACGGCGACCAATAACGTTGCTATTTATTGAAAATAGCGACGTCATAAAAATAACGTTGCAAAACGTCGCTGGCTAGCGACGTTCTGCGACAGGCATAAATATTCGTCGCTGATGAGCGACGAATAGCGACGTATTATTAAATCACGTCGCCATGTGGGAAACTTCCTATTTGGACACATCAAGTGTTTGATTTATTGTTGGAATGAATATTTTGTATATTTATTCTCAGATTTTAGATGTGTTCTTGAGAGTATCTCATGGTATCATATTGCCTATATATATACCATTGCAGCAGCAGCAATGCAGCAGCTGCAGCAGAAGCATGCAGCAGCAGCAGCAGTTAAATGCAGCAGCAGCAGCAGTTAAATACAGCAGGAGGGGAGGGGGCCGGGCATTGTTGGGGTGGCTTACTGCATCCATATTGCACCTGCCCAGCTCATCATCCCTTGTGTGCAGTCAGATGATACCCCTACTACTATTTTGTCATGCATACTATAGTTATATGTTCAGTCACAGTTTATAACTAGTGTTCTTTCCATAGCAGTAGCAGACCCATTCGTTTGAGTATCAGTCCAATATTGGTCCTATATCACTTGGGTATGTGATAGACCTTAGACTTCATCTTTTCCTTTTTAAATGAATTGTCTACACAAATAAGTACTTATCAAAAATCTGTTGTTTTCTGTGTATGGAGTGTTTTGTTGGCATGGGATGATGGCTTTTGAATTACATTGGACTAAAAACTGAGAATTAGTACACTGTTTGTGTTTACTGATTTAAGGATGATTAAATCATTAGGTTTAATCCTATGTCATGTCTGGGTTTAAGTTATATGTTATGATTCATGTTGGCATGGGGATTTTGGTTTTTGAATTTGAGCTGTTACATTCTTTTACATTCTGTTACATATACTTACCAGATGGCACCCATGACCCGAGGAGCGGCACGTCGTTTGAAGAAAACAGTGAATGCTGAGGTGGCTCCTCCTACAGTTGAGGAGGAAGTGGCACCGGTTGCTAGTGAGACCGGGAGTTCTAGTCATCCAGCACCGGTAGCTAGTAATGCCGAGAGTGCTTTTGATGCAGTCCTGGCAAGGGACGACGCCTCTCCTCGCACCAAAAATCTCACTTTTCGGAGGTGGTTGCGTGAAAGTATCACTGAGCGTTTGCGTGAGCAGCGTGGCAAGCATTAGCTATTAGTACTTATTTGTATTGGACTATTTTTATTGGGTTGTTTTTGTTTTAGACTATTTGTATTGGACTACATATATGAATTAGAACTGTGTCAATCTCTGGATTATATTGGACTACGACACCGCGGTAACATAGTTCCTGCAGTCATTCGACTGGCGAGGCAGAAACTATGTATCCGTAGATAAAGTGGACTGTCCTCCGACCCTCATCCCTCGGCAATGATGATACGACAACCAACCGGAGAGGATACTCCGAGAGATCCATCTGGGAGGGACGTATAATCTGAGAGATCACCTTTACAAGAATTATATCAGTAGTAGGATTGAGTGTTGGAGGAGATGTTATCAGAGTATACGTCCTACTCAGATGGGTCTCTCACCGTTACTATTTTTTTTCTGACAGCATGGTGGATGTGCTCCGTCCACAGATTTTGGCTTCGAGCCAAAACTTTGTTCCGGAGCTCAAGTGGACATCTTTGGTGTATAGCTCGAGGGAAAGGTTCCTGACAGCATGGTGGTCTCCTCTGTCAGAGTATCCGTGCTCATCCCACATGGGTTGTGGGACGAGCACGGATACTTTGACAAACGAGACTACCATGCTGTCAGGAACCTTTCGCTCGAGCTATACACCAAAGATGTCCACTTGAGCTCCGGAACAAAGTTTTGGCTCGGAGCCAGAATCTGTGGACGGAGCACATCCACCATGCTGTCAGAAAAAAAATAGTAACGGTGAGAGACCCATCTGAGTAGGACGTATACTCTGATAATATCCCCTCCAGCACTCAATCCTACTACTGATATAATTCTTGTAAAGGTGATCTCTCAGATTATACGTCCCTCCCAGATGGATCTCTCGGAGTATCCTCTCCGGTTGGTTTGTGTTCTGAGCCATCCGTTCTCACAGAGGGTCCTTTTTTGGATTCTATATTTTGTATTTTGGTTTCTATATTTTGTATTTTGGTTTCTGTATTTTGTTACATTCTTCAGATACTAGATACGATAAGAACATATACATTCTTTTATATTCTGTTACATATACTTACCAGATAACACCCATGATGGGTGACCAGGACATAGTCCCTACAGCCATTCGACTGGCGAGGCAGAAACTATGTATCCGTAGATAAAGTGGACTGTCCTCCGACCCTCATCCCTCGGCAATGATGATACGACAACCAACCGGAGAGGATACTCCGAGAGATCCATCTGGGTAGGACGTATACTCTGAGAGATCATCCTTACAGAAATGATATCAGTAGTGGGATCGAATGTTGGAGAAGATATTATCACAGTATACGTCCTCTCCTCCACGATGGCTCTAGACCCATCTGCTCGTCCCTGCTTCCATTCTTCTTATTTGACTCTCTCAGCCACACATAATATCCAGCTCAAGTGTAGAGTAGGCGGAAAAGAAGGGGACAGGAATAGGAGGGGGAAGCAGCACAGCCGGCGGCATGACCCGGAGGAAGTACAGAGGTTTTCTTCAACATACGTAGGAGAACTATAAGGATTTATCTTTTCACAATATGTCATCTTGTCAAAGACCCTTAATGTGACAACCATGTTACCGCGGTGTCGGAATATTAACATGTCATAATTTTCTAAGCCGTGTGTTTTGACATAATCATCCCAACTCTTTCCTCATGTGTCGTAATCTCGCATTATTACATAGAACTGAAATCCGGTTGGGAGGATTATGTTAAAACACACGGCTTATAAAATTATGACATGTTAGTCTTCCGACATCGCGGTAACATGGTTGTCACATTTAGGGTCTTTGACAAGATGATATGTTGTGTTTACATATATCCTTATAGTTCTCCTACGTATGTTGAAGAAAACCTCTGTACTTTCTCCGGGTCATGCCGCCGGCTGTGCTGCTTCCCCCTCCTATTCCTGCCCCCTTCTTTTCCGCCTACTCTACACTTGAGCTGGATATCATGTGTGGCTGAGAGAGTCAAATAAGAAGAATGGAAGCAGGGACGAGCAGATGGGTCTAGAGCCATCGTGGAGGAGAGGACGTATACTGTGATAATATCTTCTCCAACATTCGATCCCACTACTGATATCATTTCTGTAAGGGTGATCTCTCAGAGTATACGTCCTACTCTGATGTATCTCTTGGAGTATCCTCTCCGGTTTGGTTGTCTTCTGAGCCATCCGTTCTCACACTTAAAATACAGGGATTGGATTCTGTTTTCGTATTTTCGGCGAACCCAGGGATTGGATTCTGTATTTTATTTTTTGGTTTCTGTATTTTGTTTCCAGCTCCATTTGCATTAATCTACGGTACGACATGGTGATCAGGACATATATAGTTCCTGCAGCCATTCGACTGGCGAGGCAGAAACTATGTAGCCGTAGATAAGTTGACTGTTCTCCGACCCTCATCCCTCGGCAATGATGATACGACAACCTATCACTATATCTTATATAGTAGTAGATGATGTCTTAGTATTACATTATATGAGTTCATCTTGATTCTGTTACGTTCTTCAGATACTAGATACGATAAGATCATATACTACACCATATGTACAGAACATAGATGATTCATACTAATGTATGCTAGAATGAATTTTGGGTTGTGTATTCTGAGCCATCCGTTCTCACACTTGAAGATAAATTTTCAGTATAACGACGGATATTAGGTTACTCTTCAGTATAATTGATGTCTATTCTTGGATAATTGGTGTGCATTAAATTCGTATGTGCATATTTCGTCTATGTGATTTTTGGATATATACCTACGCTGGGTTATAAGCGATGATCTGATATACAAAGGAGGTGCTGCCGAAATTTTTGTAGACATTTGGATACATTGTATGTTCGAATATTTTTTTTATGTTTGGATAATTTAATGTTGGATATTGGATATATTGTGTTGGTAATATTTTGTTGGATATTGGTGTCGGATATGGATATTTTGCATATGGATATATGGTGTTGGATATTGGATACGTTGGATATTCGTGTTGGATATGGATATATGGTGTTGTATATGGATATTTTGCATGTTGGATATTGTGTTGGATGTGTTGTATAAACAGGAAAGAGTCTGTTTGCAGTATTTTTTTTTTCAAAAATTAGAAGTTAGCGATGGACTGGCGACCACTCAGCGACGGATAGTCCGTCGCTAACTGGAGAAACTGAGTTTAACGACGGAGTGGCGACGTAAAAAACCGTCGCTACCTGGAGCATTTCAATAAAGCGACGGATTGGCGACGGACTATCCGTCGCTAACTGTAGGAATTTAATGTATCGACGGATTGGCGACGTAATATCCGTCGCTACCTGGAGTATTTTACATTGAGCGACGGTTTAGCGACGGAATATCCGTCGACCTGGTTCTGTTTGATGTCCATAAATTTTGCAGTTAGCGACGGATGTTTTGTCGCTAATACGACGCTAATCCGTCGTACACCTCGGCGGATTAGCGACGGCATAACGACGACCTGCCGTATGGGAAAATCTCTGATACGCTTTTACCGACAAATTTACGACGGATTAGTGACGGATATTGCGTATCAGAATATCACTGATACGGTTTTGCCGACTCTTTAGCGACGGATTTTTCCGTCGCTAACCCTATATCCTGATACATGTTTTGACGAAAGCTAGTCGGTAATCCGTCGCTATATATATTTAAATGCGCCGACGGTATTCCGTCGCTAAGTCGTCGCTGAGCGACGGAGTAGCGACGGATATGTTTTAGCGACGAGGTTATTCCCGACGGCTGTTTTACCAAAATATTCGTCGGTAATCCATCGGTATTTATTTTTGGCGACGGACTACCGACGGATAAGGCCGTCGGTAAATCCATGTATTTTGGTAGTGCAAACAATGCTACTGCAGGAAAAGAAGTAACAGAAACATTACCTGCAATAACGTCGCCTGAAGCTAGTACATCCTCCAGTGATAAGGTGAAGGCCTGACCCTGGCCTTGCTGAGCTTCCTGCTGCTGTCTTCCTCGATCATGCTGTTGCTGCGGCCTCTGCGGGCCTTCCTGGTTCTGCACCTGGTGAAACATCTGAGCCTGCGTCGGCAGACGCTAGGCTAGCAGCCTTACGGCCAATGCTGGTCCTCTGTTCGGTGCTACCCTCGGAGTTGGCAACGCCAAAAACTGCTGAACTGGCCCTTCTGGCCTCTGCATTATAGGACAATTGGCAATCCTGTGGTCTGGACTGCCATACCTCATGCACAATCTGTTAGCTGAACGACACACATCCCTAGTGTGCCCACCCTTACCGCAGTAAGTACATCCAATGGGCGCCCCTGGTGCTGCTGCTGGTTCCTCGGTTGCTGATGTCGAACTGGTATTGTTATCTCTGATACCGCCGTCCTCTGCGATGCTCCTGACTCATGAATATGGATGCCAGGTGCTGGCGCCGATGTTCGCTGTACTGCTCCTCCGCCCCTACTCTGGAGATGAGACCTCTTCTGGCCCCCATGTCTTGTCACCAACCTTTGTTGGGTGAGTTCATGCCTCCGAGCTGCCGTTAAAATGACACCAAAAGTCTGATAGTCGTGCCCTTCTACTAGCTGTAGAATCTCCAAATGAAGTCCCTACTGGAATCTCATAGCCTTCTTTGGCTCTGTAGCCACCATCATCGGTGCAAACTGACTCAGTCTGCGGAACTCTGCTACATATCCATCCACCGTCTTACCAGCCTGCTTGAGACTGATAAACCTCTGTTGTAGCTCATACCGTGCTACCACGTAAAAGTACTTGGCCTTGAATCTGGTACTGAAGCTATCCCAAGGAACATGACGCCTCATTCCAACCTCTTCCGATGCCCACCAGTCGCAGGCGAGATCCTGAAGTAACAGTCTGACCTGGTCAACCTTCTCTTCTGCTGGAACCTTTGCTGCGGTCAATATGGCCTCAATATCCTGAAGCCAAGCATCCGCCGTGATGGCATCTTCCGTGCCGTCAAAGTATCTCGGGTTAAGTCAACAAAACCTCCCTGACGCTCTCGAATCATTTCTGATACTTCTCTCAAGGGCTAATTGTAACCCCTGATTCAGTAGCACATTCTGTTCCTTCTGCTGGGTCTACTATTGCTGATGGGCTGCCACCTGACACTGCTGAGTGGCCAGAAATTTTCGGATAACCTCCAGGAGTGCTGCAGCATCAGGTACTGTCGTCGCTGTCGGCACCGCTGGGGGTGCAGGAGTTTCTAGAACCTGCGGTTCTACTGGCTCTGATACCACTTCCATTCGAATCTGGTCAGGAGAAAGACTTCTTTCCTGCTGCTGCCCCATCGAGCCATGCTCTACTAGACGTTCCTCTATGTTGGCCTCGCCAGCTACTGAGAAAGAAGCACCCCTATAGGGAAAGATACATGATATTAAATAACAGGACGAGTAAGATTCGAGGATGCAATTCAGGTTATCAATCAAGGTGAAGGAAGAGAAGTCGAGGCAAGAGATTCAAAGGGAACAAGTTTTGATTGTGACTCCTATAATAGTAACACCCCTCAAGTCTAAAAATTAGATCTGCATGGGCCACCAATAAAACCTTGTCATGCTCCAGTACCGAAATACGGAGACGGACTAGGCCAGCTACTCCATATGAGGTATACAAACGTCATACGACGATCGTAGCTGTCAAGAGGCAAGGGGGTGCATGCTACATTCAAGTCTCCTATGGTCTCACGGAGCATCTATGTTTCAATCATTCAAAGCAAGAAAATAGAAATTAATGAACATATGAGATAAAGCAGTAAGACGTCCCCGACGCTTCATCGAAATGATTATGGAGATCTAGCTTTATAAGTTAGCTAGCCCAGAGAGTCATAGGTACATAATTGTATTCAGCTGCAGTCTGATTTAATTACAAATTATACAAAAGACAAAATATTCAGATTAGCCGGCTAAACAGGTGCCGGTGGCTAAATGCCAGAACATAAGTAAAGATACTAGAGTGGTGGAGAAGAAACCCACTCGAGTCCCCTGCCAGCCATGTTTCTAGTATGCACCATTGACGTCGGAGAAGAAGTTTGGGTCCTCAGGCGCTGCTACGAGATCTGGCCAAACAAAACCAGCGGGGTCAGCCCCGAATAACAAGTACCACAAGGGAGTACAAAAGGGTGAGATAAAACCCAAGCATAAAATAATAATACTAGTAATAATAAAAGCTTCCGGTCATAACCTCGGTCCACAGCCTACCCTAGCACGATAGACCAACCCAACAACCAAACAAGGACATGGGTTGGACCACGCACCATGACAGTCCATGTCCCTCGGCTACTGACGGAAGTTACAAGGCACAGTCAAGTCATTTTTCAAGCGGCCATTCATTTCTGCAGCTTTCTATAATTGGCGAAGTTATCTTCGTGATACTGATTAAAAGGAATCCTCATATCGTATCAACCCAACAGGGCTAGCCAAACCATTAGACATATAGCACATTGAGTGTGCACCGGTCCCCCGGAGGGCTACCGCGCTAATACATATAACACATAGCTCGTAGAAGTCGGTTATAGTTATCTGCTAAAGGCGAATGAAACCATATCCGTGGCGGCCAACCCGACACGTCAGGGCTGGACCTGGGGTGGCAAGTATGGCACGATCTCGGAATTCTTCCCACCCAATGCATCTACCAAGTTAGTTGTCTAGTTAATCCCTAGGTTATCCTCGGAGTTCACATGTCGTGGTCACAAGCTCACTCCTCTAGATGTCGTACATTGTACGAGTACCCCAAGAAGGGATCCGTACTGGCTCATGGAGTCATACATATGTACCCCCTTCTTGGTGTAATGCAACATACAACACATACCACGTCATTGCTACCGACCATTCGCTATGTAAATGCTGGACTCTTTGAGGTACTAGCAGGTATCACGTAGGAACACTTAGCACATAGGATAGCACCTCGGTGCTCACGTAGATTGTACCTTAGTACACACATAGGGTTATCCAGCACACGCATAGGTAGTCAGATCAGAAATGAGGACCAAGACACAAGAGGGAAGAGAACAAAAATGTACTACGCACTTAGGGTATGAAGTGCTCGTAAGTCATGAAGTGGCCCAAACGGTGCACGGGCGATGTACAAGGTAAAAGGTGCACAAGGTGCCAAAGTCACATGTGAATTCTAGTTAAAGTGAGACATGAAGATTCTTGAAGCCAAGACAAAGATCTACAACTTTCATATTGGAAGTTGGGAGAAATTCTGGCCACAATTCAGCCAAATAGGGCATAAAACAGCCAAAATAGGCACTATACGGCCTTGTGCGGCACTATGCAGCCTTATGCGGCACTATGCGTCATTCTGCGGCACTATTCATCCATGCGGCACAATTCATCCATGCGGCACTATTCATTCTTGCGGCACTATTCATTCCTGCGACACTATGCATCCATGTGGCACTATGCATCCCTACGGCACTATTCATTCCTGCGACACTATGCATCCATGCGGCACTATTCATTCCTGCAGCACTATTCATTATCCCTGCCAGAACCAGGACAGATGACATAGAAGATGTTCAAATATTGTTTTATGTATAACTTCCTCAAAATAAGTTAAAATTCGGCGGTCAAGCCAAAATTGGGTAGAATAAGATTTCCTACAACCTAGGACCATTAGTTTTCGAAAACAACCAAGTTTGATAGATCAAAACTATGAAAATCCATAAAACCCTAGTTTTAGAAACTTAGATCTACATAAAACTAGCCATTAAAATCAAAAATTCCAAGAACTAAACTTGTAGAGAATGAAGAGAAGAACAATATAGACAAATAATATCAAAAAAAAATAAGAATAAAAAATACACAAATCTCCACTTTTGAGCAAGTTGTACTTGCCTAAGAGGGTTGGTGGTTGAGGGAAATGAATGAGAGGGTGAATGAGGAAAGAGAGTGTGGAAGAGATTATTTATCGTGGGTGAGGGTTGGCTTAAGAAAACCCTAATATCTAAACATGCTCTAACCATTCCACTAATGACATGCTTAAAAGCTACATGCAACCATTAATAAATAATAAATAGAATTATGCACATGCTAAATACAGGATACCATGTACAGAATTCATGAAAAAATACGTATATCGGGATCGAGGAGTGACAAAAAATCTCTCTCAGCAACCAAAATAGTATTTGAGGAATTTTTTTTTATTAAAATACCCCTATTTTTAGCCATTTTTGAACGTTAATAAGGGATATTTTGGTCATTTTGTTGAAAATAATCAAAATATTCTTATAACAGCTATATTCTAAGGATATTTGTGGTCATTTGACCCTCAAAAATTCGTATAAATAGGGTTGAATTCATCCAAATTTACCACACAAATTTCTTGCCTCTTTTCTAATACTTACAAGAAATCTTGTGTTATATTCGATGAAGTAGCTACTTTTTGGAGACAAAAGTGCAACAAAAATTGTGTAAGTTCGAAAATTTTGGAGGTTTCAACTTGATCGACCACTACGCGACAATTCTACATCCGGCTTTGTAGGAAATCAAGTTGAGATTTAAGTAAAAAAAGTATTACTATAAAATTAGTTAAGTTTGTTGAAAATTGATTCATTTTTAATTACATTTTTTTTTAAAACCGTAGTATGAATCCCTATGATACTACTACTTCTAACCAACACTAACAATCTTTCATAACATTGTTACACTATTTATAGTAATTTTGATAATAATTATTATGCTAACAATTCCGTAGGAGATGAACTACCACCGACACAAATGTCACATCTAGAAATTAGAAGTATTAATAGTAATATTTCAACTAGAAAAAGACCGATGTTATGGGTATTATAATGAGGGAAATAAGTCTTAGATGCTAAAGACCAAAAAACATGCCTAGAGCTCCACAATATAAGAAATGCAAAAAATATTAAGTGAAAAAAAAATAACGACATGGGAACTTTGAAGAGACGCTATGAAAGTTATTACGGCAAAGACACAATAATGCTTGACAAACACAGTTAAGCATCGGTCCCTCAAGGATCTTCAATAGAAAATTTTACTTATTCTGCTACTCGTAACAAACCAACTTAAAGAAGATGAATGAATCATATTATAATTATGCAAGTATTAGACTAAATTCTTGTTTTACTAAAGTTTCTAGATCTACTAGTAAAGCAGAAGCTGTTAAAATATTTGAAAAAAAAACAACTTTAAAATAAAATTTTGAAAATATTAGTAAATTTTCTTAACTTTTGATATATGAACTAGTAAACAAAAATACTATGTGAATGGGTTTTACAAAAACGAATTTTTTGTTTGAAACTGTTGGAATTTTAGCATATTGGATGCAATTGGCGAAACCATAATACAAGTTATACGTGAATATGATATTAATAATAATAAAATATTTTCTTTTGATAATGTTAGTAATAACATTTCTTGTATCAATATTTTAAAATCTCAATTTATGCATGTACTAGAAGGACGTGTTTTTCATATAAGAGGTGTTTGTCATATTGTTAATTTAATTGTACAAGAATGTTTTCCAATTTTTTAAACGATTTAAAAATTATAACATGTCTAATAAGTCTTAACACTTCACCAAGTAGGCATAAGAGTTTAAAATGTTATGTGCACAATATGGTCTGTCGTTTAAAAGATTTGTTAAGAATGCACCACATAAATTAAATTCTACCTATTTGATGTTCAAATCCTGTATTAAATATAGAGATGTTATTACACGATATACTAAAATTTAAATCCAACTGTTAATTACAAGATAAATGAGAATGATTGGTTAGTTGCTACTTCAATTTATGAATTTTTAGAATTGTTGTACAATGTTACATGTATTTTATCCGAAGTTTATTATCCAAATTCTTTTTTAATTTTAACAGAAATTATCAATATTTCTCATTTATTTGCAAAATATAAAAATATTCTT
Organism: Iris pallida; assembly: GCA_029216955.1. NCBI lineage: Eukaryota > Viridiplantae > Streptophyta > Magnoliopsida > Asparagales > Iridaceae > Iris > Iris pallida. The sequence continues at coordinate 13,689,131 of JANAVB010035420.1, forward strand.
GGTTTTGATTATATCATTTCTAAAATAAAAACAAAATTCTAAAATATTTGCATAAAATATATCTTTTATATAGTTTGGTTGTGGTTTTAGATCTTGAAATTAAATAAGATGGTGTATTTATATTGTTAGATAATTTTTATGAGTCCGAGCTCTCTAGCCTAGTGGTACTAGAGCGGACACCCGGAGGGACCGACAAGGTTCGAGTCCCCCATTTGTGTGTGTGCGTGGGATTTCAAAATAATAATAATAATAATAATTTTCATGATAATATGAACGTTGAAGTAAGTAGTATAAAATTTAAAATTAAAGAACATTTAGATACTCTAATTGGTTTATATAAAAAAAATGTCATATCGAGCAAACCCGGTATTCGGAACATGAGCACTTTCTGGTAGAAGACATCAAGTCTTGAGCATGCATCCAAGACTGCTAAGTCCAAACATACTACAAATGGCTACAACATCAAGTGCAGCTTTTATGGGCATGACTTTTGAGGCAAACTATATGCACGTACTCTTTTGGCAACATTGCTTGTTGATAACCTACTTGAACTTTTAAAGTAGTGAGGAATATAGAAAAGTAAAATACTATCAAAAGAAGTAAAAAAAAAAATAGTTTATTGCAAACAGAGGGAGACAATCTGAGTCAAGCAAGCATACCTACTCTTGATCTTTGTTTTATCTGCAACCTAGATGAGTAGCAAGCTTGGCAATTTTCTCTTCTTCCCCTGTTTTGTCCAGTTTTAAAGAGACATGCAAGGTTTAATCACGATAGAGATATTTTCAGATAAACTATCTCAACTTTTTTCATACCAACTAGTGCAGTCACATCCTCCTGATTACAAGTTAGACACTATATCTCAACTATTTGTATAATGTGCAAGATCTGCAGTTGGTAATTTACAATACTGCATGTCTACGGACACGACGCACTTCTCGAGCTTGTCCTCCAGATGCTTCTAGAAGACTAGTACCATTCACAGACATGCTTCCCTAATATTATGTGATCTTTCTCTGTATAATTTTGTAATGTATCAGATCTTGCATATGTTTACTTGTCTGCTGCTGTAGTTTACATTGGTTGGAGCTCTGATTCTAGAACAGCAGCAGCCACAGGCCTGTAGGTAGCAATTCTACTGAATCTACGTCGCCAGATGTGCAACACAAACAAAGTTGCAAGACTGAGGATAATAATTGTCAGAATCCCCACCATCATAAGCCATAAGTGTTGCTGCCACCATGACCTGCACAAATATTTGACATATTATTATCCAAAGGGACTAAAGCCTATCCAAATAGTTCTCAAATTTATACTTTGATACCAAAGACATTAAAGGAAGCAAATTATGCCACTATATGCATGCCTTCATACTCAACGAGCTTGTCATCGTTAGCTTATGAAGAGCAGATAATAGTTATTACGTGAAACCTTGTTGATATCATAAAAACACGAGATAAATCTGTACTTCAGGGAAGGAAAATATTCACCGACTTTAAGACGAAGTCAATTTTTACTAGCTGAGAATATAATTTAGGCAATTTAAAACATGCCAGACACTGTTATTTAAAACTTTGGTAGAGATTGAGCAAACCTCTACTGAAAAATAATTATATTATTCAAACAAGCTAAATTTCACTTAAATACCCTCAATTAATAAGATTGGATTTAAAATAGGATTACTTAATAATTAATTATTTAATATTATCCTTATTTAAGAATTGAATAGAAAATCAATTATTATTGTTAGGATTAAGGTTAGGGCATTATGGTACTTTTCTACCTGCAGTTATCTGTAACCACAAATATAGTGATAGTCAAGGGTATTAAAGTGAAAAAGGAAAGTCCATGGTTTTAAAGTGCCAATAAAAATAGTATAGGGTATTAAAGTGCCAAAAGTAAATAGTTCAGGGTATTTAAGTGCAATTTAGCCTTCAAAGTAAACTTGGCTGGTATATATTTGAAGTTAAACTAAGCCGACAGTTTGCTCCCAAACAATAAATATTAAATAGTTTCCTCATTCAGGAAGAGAACAATCATTAAAGAAGACGAGTGTTCTTGCCTTCTTGATCAATCCCTTGATACATGTAAGAAACTTAATTTTTGTCTACCAAGTTAAGCTGAAGCACAAAGCATAAGGGACTCAAAGGTATCTAAGCTTAAGGGAAGTTCTTCCACTTCTCGTTGCTGATTGTTATAATATCATTTTATTTTGGTCACTGAACAGAAAGAGGCTATTATTTAGAACTTTGGTAGGGGTTAAGCAAAACCTCTACAAAAATAATATTTTTCTTCCAACTAACCTCAGTTCATATTATTTATTAAATTAAACTAAGCCAGCAGTTGCTAAACAATAGAATATCAAATAGTTTTCTCAATCAGGACAAGAACAAGGCTTAAAGAATATCATTGTTCTTGGAGGTGATCAATCCCTTAATGCATGCAAGAAACTTAACTTTTGCCTACAAGGCAGAAACCATAATAATATATTAGTTGTTAACTCTGCCGACAAAATAAAAGTAGGCCCATCATTTATCAACTATGCTATGTTTGAGTTACATCTTGTCTTGCTCAATTTGTCAAAAACAATATTAGTTTACATATAAGGTCCAGTACCTTCTCGATGGAGGCTCAACATTCCACTCAAGCAATTGGTAGCTTCCAAAATTTCCTGCCAGGCGAACTCGATGTTCAGTTAAGCGGGCTATTATTCCCTGCATTTAATCCAAGTTTCTGGTAAATGAGACAGCCTAAACATGTTTTTATCACACACTTAAAAGGGCCACATGAGAAAATTACCATTGCTGTTTTATTGGAAATGCTGTCAGCGGATCCTGCTGGAAGAACAGCACATTTTATGAGGGTACTGTTTCCTACACTAGAAAAATTCATTAGCCGTACCTGTGATGATGAAATTAGCAACCTCAGTTGAGACCGACTCGTAAATAAATTCAGAACAGGTTAAACAACCAACATAAACATGTGTGACGGTGAGGGAGAAACAAGAGAAAAATCGCAGAATAACGGACTTGTAGGACAATCTCATAGCAAAGAAGTAAAAAAGAACAAGACATCGTCAAGGGTGAATTTAAATATATGATTTCACTTTCACCTGATGTGTATCAACTTCCAAATCATGTGCAATGAGCTCAACAAGTTCCTTTATATGTGGGGCCAGTTTTGAGTATGTTACATTCAGAGAAAGATCGAAAGTAATGAGTCCAACTTGGATATGACCTGAGAATAGATATTAATCAAGACAGATATAAGTATCCGTAAGAAGACTTCCCATGAAAAAAATGCTAGCTTGAAAATACTACAAAAACTTCAGTTCATTGCTTGAAGATTTACAACAATTAGGAAACAGTCAACTGAGGACACTAGACCACATGATTGACCATGTTTGGTTTGGAATAAAAGTACTATAAAGGATGGAAAAGCGCCTTCTATCTGAAAAAGAAATTGTTTGACATGGAAAGGCAGTAGAACCATAACTAGGATCAACAATATTTCCCTTCAATTACAATGATTTTTTAGATACCATGGTAATTACGAGAGGAATAAACACTATGCCATCAAATGAAATGAAGGAAACAGTGTAAACAAATTCCTTCCAAAATTGTCTTCTCATCTCCGACAAACCCCTAACCCTATTCTGAAACAAGCATACAACAATGAGCAATTATAAGATAAAATCACTATCTTAAATCGGACATAGTTTAAAGGCCTCTTCTGATAGCTGTGTTATGATGTCATGTAACAGCAGATACAACACGTAGTCATGACCTGCTTTGGAGCCATTTTGGGTAGTAGAAGGTCCAAGAGAAAGCATAGGGACTAGGGTAAAGTGTTGCAGGTTGCTGGAAAGGAGAGGAGAAAGTCTAAGGTAAGTGAAGGAGGAAGAGGGAAGGTTTGAGGGTCAAGGGGAGGTGTTGCACATTCTACAGGATTGCCAATAGAGAAATAAGATGAAATAATAGACTGTGGCGGCCATCACAGATTCTGGATAAGAGAAGGCAAATAGTATACCAGACCAAGAAAGGAAAGGTTTTGATGGGTGGAAGGAGAGGAAAGGAACATGGTAGGGAAAATGGCTTCAAACCATTCTTCAATGATTTCACACTAATCTGGCATCTGCCAACAATTTCATGGAGAACTCTCTCAATTGCTGGCAGAAAATTAAATGTCTACAATTTATTTTTAAATTGGTTTCCCTAAGCCCAGATATTACACAAACGGAAAGAACCCCACTAAGTAAGAAACAACTCACCTAGGAAAACATGTCAAGTAAGCTATTTTATGTGGAAGCCAAGGTTCATAGTATTGGTACCAACAATAGACCGGTTTCAGAACATTCTTATGAGTATCGATATCGGCAGTTTCCGATAGGAGTTCAAGAGTTCTTAATTTCGGAAACCAAAAATAATTATAAATTATTCTAAAAACTACTAGAATTTTTTTTGATACATTTAGGCATAATCTTATGTATTATTTCTTGTTTCCAGTAAATTTTGTATAGAATAATATTCAATATTTCTGATTATTCACCTACAATATATATTGTTGTTTTTTCTACTTACTTTCAGACAGTGCCCCCGCAATAATAGTTTTGAATGTAACCAAATTAAGGCTACGGGCATTATGAACTTATAGTTACAACTTCGACAAGTAGTAATGGTTACATCGTGTCAATGAAGAATTTTATCGACACACTATAGGATGTTAATCTATGACAAATCAAATAGTTGCGTCAACTTGTTTTTTGCCACACTTCTCTCTTTTTCTTTTGAACTTTCTTTTGCTGAATTAACCGAGAAAGTGAGGCACAATTTCAGTAACTACTAGTATTTGTGGGGTTTAGTATCGGATTGGACATCCAAAAAACAATATGATGCGACTCTCTCTCTCTCTCTCTCTCTCTCTCTCTCTCTCTCTCTCTCTCTCTCTATATATATATATATATATATATATATATATATATATATAAAATATATATATATATATATATATATATATATATATATATATATATATATATATATATATATATTGGCTAATATTGTGAACCTTGGTAGAAACCCATTATTACAAGTTGAGAAAAGATTATAAATATGGAATAACATGCTAAACCTGAAATAAAAATACAGAAAAGCTAATCTACGAGCCTTGACACAAGTCAACTAGATCCAAACTAGTAAAAAATACAAGAGAATGTGACCAGTTCCACCTACCTCTCAGTCAGATTTATGACAGTTGAATTGTTTTAAGAAAAAGACAATGAAGAGTCCACATAAAGTATTAAGTATTACCTCCCATCAGTTTCATTTTAGATATATTAATGTGAAGTATTGAAAATTTAACTAAAGATGATATAAACATGCTTGGAAGGTTTATGTGACACTTAACTCATGTATACATGAAACAAGGGGAACAAAGTCCTATCAAAAGACTTGAGGGGTTAAGATGAGAGGATTTCGGAAAGCTAAGAGCAACATAAGAACTATCCCTTCAAGAATTTACAGTATAGAAATTCAAATAACAGGATCAGCATGTTGGTCAACACCATGCTTACGGCTGAGTGCATGCACAAGAGTGCATTTTACAAAATGAGTTTTAGTTAATTATTATTTATATTTCTATAAAAGGTGTTTAATTGATTATTACTTATTTTCCATTACAAAACATACGGGATGTAAGGTCCATCAAGTTCATTTTTTTTTACAATTTTTAGGTTCTTTGTTAATGAGCCATATACGTTAGTATTACAATCCCACTAATTTTGGCAACATGTTTAATTAAATTGCAATATTTTGCAGTTTTATATTACTTTCTATGTTGTACTAGGCGCTAGGCGAGGCGACAGGCCATCCGCCTCGCCTAGGCGCCTCCTAGGCGCCCGCCCAGAATTCATGCATCTGCCCAAAAACTCACCCCCACCCCCCCGCGAAATCAAAGAAGTAGAAGAAGATGAAACAGAAGAAAAAAAATCAAAGAAGCAGCAACAAAAGAAGCAACAACGAGTTTTTTTAAGGAAAAAAAAGTTAAAAACAGAAAAACTCGCCTAAATACCGCCTACTTTTCTCCTAGGCGACCATCCCCACACCCAGGGGAATTTTCTCCAAGTCGAGGTGACTCGTCTCCGACCTGCACACCTAGGCCGTCTGGGCGTCGCTTGTGACAACATAGATTATTTTAATAATATGATATGGATATTTGTTCGAGTTAGATTTCGACACTATTTCCAAGAGTTGGATACACCATTATTTTGGTTCCGGACGAACATCAGATTGCAAATATTGTAATATATATTGATACTGAATACTTGAAATAACCACTCTAAATTTATTTAAAAGTTGGTTACTAGTTTGGATCCACGATCAATTTGGAATGGTGCTACCCACCCTTAACAGTTAAGGAGACAAATAACATGATGTAAAATAACAGGTTGAGTGAGGGTTTTTCAAAAAAATGGATGAATGTCATATGGAGTTGGTCGTCTTATAGCACCGCTTTTAATAATTGTTATGTATGAAGGACTTCTTCGTAAATTCTATAAATACAAGTGTTTGTTAATATTTCTCAAATAGGATTTTTTTGGAGGCGGTTGTGCTGGTCTAAGTGGTGGTAACTTGAGCTGATTAGAGTGAATTATTTAAGAACAGCTCCTCCTTCCATTCACAGTTTCATCCCAGAAAAAAATAGAAATAATAGAGGGAAATAAAGGGAAGCAAAGGAGATGTCAGTGCTCCTCACTATTTCCGGGTTTTGGGTTCAGAGGGCCGATACCCGTATGAAAGAGGGATAGTGAAAGGGGGTTTTGTGCTCATCATCGCATAGGAACGCAGTTTTAAAGTGGTGCCAACGAAATTTGTGGTAATGACGACGGGGGTGGAGCATAAGTGACAATGGCAATTCAATTCGGCACAAGTGGTAAGCATATGATCAATTTTGTGTTGGTCATAAGAAAGGATTGAATGAGATGTCTTCATCCATTTGATAAATATTAAAGTTTTCATAAAATTAGAAAAACTGCTATGAAGTCCAAAGATAACTCATAGCATGTTGATTGTCTACTACTCCTGTGAAGAAGAAATGTCTTATTTTATTATGAAACAGCCATGACCTACACTTGTGTGCATCCATAAGTTGCTCTATAAAATTTTACTAGATGCATGTCCGTGTCATGTCATTCTTGTTCAGACAATTGTTTATTTTTTCCAGCAACCAGAAGAATCAACTGTTCCAAGATTAATAACATAAGATGCATGACACTACACCCTACTTCCAATTGGTACTTGACCGTATACTTTGCAGAATATCTGCCATTCTTGAATATTTTATATAAGCACTTAAGTAATACTAGTTACTTTCACGTGCGTTACACGTTAAAAAAAAGGAAAAAGAATCTACAATATGATTGAAATATAAAATTTTAAATTATGTTAGAATATTTTAAATATAATTTGAAAATATTTTAGTTATTATTTATTATAAATATATTTTTTAAGTTTTGGATATGTGTTTAGTTAGATAATATCATGTAGTTAGTTTAGATATAATTTAAATTCTAAATATTTTAGTATTTATACATATTCATGCAGTTATAGGAGGATTTTAGGTTTTAATTTTATTTTAAACTACGTGAGAAAATAACTACGGTCACGGGACTTAATTTTTTTAATTTTTAAAATGAAATGGTTGATGAAATGCACACGGCTTAGACGGCTCAACCTTGAGCCGTTTTGAAGCCCCCTTATATTAGTAGAGATAAGACACTATGTTGCCATTTTCTTAGTTCTGGATGTTAGTCCAACTCAGTAGTTGTATTGTGAAATTTTCTAGGAGTTAACTATAGAGCGCCACTCTACACTACAATTGCTAAAAGCATGACTACAACTACACCTACATCTTGCATGTAATACTCATTTACTTGGGAGTCCCTTTTATCTTTACCAAATCCCATCAGCTTCATTTTTGTAAGGACCTCTTTCTCATTTTCTCAAGGACAAGTTGGGCTTGACTAAAGTATATACTTTCAACACTTTCAAGCCGAGTGTCTACATCCCTGTGAGACCTTGTGGAACAATTTCCTTGCTCTTATTTTTACAAAATAATGACATCAAAGTGCATAACAAGGATCTCATGTTTATAAATTAAGAATGATATTGTGTTTTTTCATCCAATTGTGTATAATACACCTCCAATTCATTGAGTAACTTACAATTTTTGTGACTCGATATTCTTTGGACTCCTTATCTCACTCTTATTTTTACAAAATAATGACATCAAAGTGCAGGACAAGGATCTCATGTTTATAACAAGGTTCTAAACGACGGTAGGCGGGTGCGCGGCGAAGAGAGTCCGCCTACCGCCTAGGCGGTTGATACATTTTAGACATTTTTTACTATTTAACACTTTTTTTTGCATAATATGCATATTTTAAGGGTGTTCCATGCATAACTAAGTTGTAGAACGAAGATTTATGAAGTTTTAGTTTTGTAAAAGTGAACCATAGGCCCATAATGCTTGCAAAACATTTTGGCCAAAACATCTTGTTAGGTATTGCTCCCCCCTAGGCGTCCGCCTCCTCCGCCTCACCTCCGCTTACGCCGTCAAACCTCTGTTGGCCGCCTACTCCATCGCCTACCGCGAAGCGATGCGGAGAGAGACCGCCTACCGCCTATGCGGCCGCCTCAACCACCATTTAGAACACTGGTTTATAAATTAAGAGTGATATCTTGTGTTTTCATCCGATTGTCTCATACACCTCCAATTCGTTGAGTAACTTACAATTTTGTGACTCGATGTTCTTTGGACTCCTCATCTCACTAGCCATTATATCTATGGCTAGGTGGGTGCCTAGGCAGACATCGGGCGGACACCAAGCGCCTAGCGTCTAGGCCGATTTTTAGAACAGTGGTGATACCACCTAATTAGAGGGCCTTTCATTGTAATTACTAACTACTACGCATGTTTTTTGGGTTTTATGGACTTTTTCTGCAATTTTCAGTAGATTTTTTGTGGTTTTTTTTTTAATCGCGACCGCCTAGACAGGCTAGGCGCCCGGTGCGTGCCCCGACTAGCACCTACTGCCTTTTATAACCTTCGGTATCACCCTGAGATGCCAATCATATTGAACCTGGTGAGCATTTTTGTTTGTACTCCACAGGGGATGCCCTTGGAGATTATATTTACTCAAAGTTCTCTCTCTCTCTGCACTAACCCTATACAGACCTTGGAACTTATATTTACTAAAGGTTATGTATGTCTGCATTGACCCTATACGGCCTGTGGAGATTGTATCTCAAGGTTATGTCTGTCTGCACTAACCCTATATGGAGAAATGAGAATCTTTGACTCATTTGAAGTGGTATATTCACTCAGATATGTGTAGATCAACTTATTATGTATGGTTTGTATATGTTAATATTCTGGTTATACTTGATATTGTCATTTGCCTGTTGGTGAATCATAAATCTTGTATTAGATTCTGAGCTTCCATTCTTGTTAGTTTATTTGCCCGTAAGAGTGCTAGATGTTCATATTTTGTTTCCATTTGTATATTCCAGTAATATTGAATCCTATCTATGAAAAAACAATTGATATTAATTGCTTACCTATTCATTCTCGGATTATAAATCTCATGTGGACTGAGCCCAACTCTTATGTGCTGATGTCTGCCTGGCAACTAATAGTAGTCAACCTTATTAATGGGTGTGTTGGTGTCTTTCTTATTCTAATTGTCTGTCCATACCATTTTATAGATTCTTGTCTGAGCCTCGCTTATGTTGTCTTGATTATTTACTTGTAGAGTTGTAGTTGCTCACCCTTTATTTTCAGATTAGCTAGGAACGATAAGAACAGCTACTCCAGTGCTTTGGATTGTGTTGTCCTGGAGCAGTAATACTCTAGTGATACTTTCTAATTCTACAGTTATGTATATCATTATGAGTTAGTATAGATAGTGCATGACGATAACCAGATGTTGGATGTAGTGCTAATAATATTGGTGTATAGATAATAAGGGACTAGGCTCTGAATGAAGAAATTTTGTATCTGGAATATATTTATGGAAAGAATAGTTGAATGCTATAGATATTAATATATATATTTGAGGATGTCAACAATATTAATTACTGTGACAAGATATAGATTTGAAATGATTTTTAATATTGTATTACTGTGACAAGATATAGATTTGAAATGATTTTTAATATTGTCACATATAGCTGCTACGTTAATGATTGAAAATTATAGACATGTTTATTTGATGATTATAACTTGATCAGCTACAAAAGTCGCAATTTCTTCTGAAAAAAACCCAACTTAAATTTTGAAAAAAAAAAAAAAAAGAGCTATAGAAGTCGAAATTTCGAGATCCAAAATGCATTTTGGGTTTGGATCGTGACATAGAATATGCAAATTTTACACAATAAAAAATATATACTTGATTCCACACTATAGTTTCAATGTTGACTTGTCTTGGAAGGTTCAAATAAGAATACAGAAAAAGGTTTAAAGTTGGTAGAAGATAGACCTGGAAGTAGATGGCTTCCGCTAGGAGGTAAATCAAGAGGTACTTCTACAGTCGAATTCTTGTTTGGTGAAGCAGGAGACACCATTGGAGGAGATGTAGCAATATGGAGTTCACTCCATAATTCAGAACAGTTAGTTTTCCAAAACCCGATTCTTTCATTTTGACGATCATACGTTACTAGGGTATTGCGGACAACAATTCCTGCCAGCAGACAGTGTCATACTTATATTCACAAGAATTCTCATGATGGAAAGAACTGAATCAATCCAATTGACAAAAAATTAAACTAGGATTCTAGGAAGAAATTTAACAAAGTGAAGGTGTATCAAACACACTTGCCGAAAATAGTAGAAAAATTGTTCACAGAAAAGAGGCCATACCACCCAAAAGTGTCGTCCCATCTTTTCCATTCTGAAATACTCCCAAGCAATAAGCACCCTGAACCTTAGAGTGCTTTATAAAAAAACACAAAAAGAAGTATATGCATCAGCAGTTGCATCAATCTAAGAAACAAGCCTGTGAAAAGCACCAGCAGAAAATGATACAGCAGAAGACAAAATGGTTTGCTAACAATTGAAATTTCCTATTATAGTTGACTAATTCACAATAAAAATATATAGCCATATTACCCGGAACAGATAGTTCTCAGGAGAAAGGGTCAGCTTTTGTCCATTGCCAAAAACCATATCAACCTTTGGAAACGCCTTTGAGAGTTGGAGGGCATCACTGAAAGTATTACATGTAGGATTCACAAAAGCCCAAAGAAAAATTAATGGGATTAAAGGTAACTCATACCAAGCATACCTTCCAGCACCTGAAAAACAAATGTCTTTGTAATTTGGGTCTGGGCCATTGATTTGCTTGAGAGAGTGTAAATTTCTTTTGATCTAAAAACAAGAACTATAATGTGAGGATCAACTTGTAACATACTCGTCAATTAGAAATTGTAAAACAAAACTATTGGATTCTGCATCAGATACAAACTATGTTGATATAAGTTCGATGGTTGGGTTCTCTAAGTTATGTTATAATAAAAATGAAATCTTGCGTGTTTATGTTTTTCAACCAGGGATCCTCGTTTGTTGCATAAGCTTGGACTGCATACGGAAAAGGTAGGTCTACCTACCCTCCAACTGACCTATGCTCCGTAGAATAAAAATACGATGAGTATCTATCCTAGAAGGCGGCTCCTATTTCAGGTACAGGCCCCTGCCTAGGTCCCTCAAAGCTTGACCAAGCAATGCTTAGGCCATATGTAATAATAAATATTGGCTCACTTGTTAACTTGCTTACTCCTTATCAAGTTATATGAATGGTCAGTGGAAAACGATTGGTTCATTTGTTTGGTTGCATACCTTCTCTACTTCTAATTCATTGTCAACTTAAAACTTAACCGAACCTTAATTGCTTCTAGACGGAGCCACAACCCGGCTTTCAAGGGCTGTACCGTAACTAAATATTTATATTGAAGAAGTTCAGTCCATGGTCCTTTCTACTTCTTGGAATGATTGGTTTTCGACATTTCGTAAGACTTGGCCCCACCTAAAATCTTTCATGATTTTAACTTTTAAATCTTTTCTACTTTCTTTTTAAACTTTTCGGAATTAACAACTTATGTGATAACAATAGAAAGACGGTACCAATTTGCTTTGTGCTTTGTTTAGTTTCTCTTAAAAAAACATTTTAAAAAATCATCCAAATCATTTAAAAAACTTAATACTCAAAATAGAGGAAGTCCAAAATCTCATGAATTGATGACCCGAACATAGCCAATACCAATGACGATAATGTTTCGTCATGTAAAATTATATCATGTCACCCAAATTAGTATTAGCATGTCACTAAAGCTGCCTAAGATATCAATCAAGGTCCATATATGGCATGACTTTCTACAAAGTTTAGCATATCATTTATACCGGTTGAAGTATAAAATGATATTCTTGGATTAGAAAAAGTAAAAGATTTTAAACCGTGTAAAAGCCTAACAACCTCTAATTATACAACTAAGCCTGTAAAAATCAAAATATGGGCACCATTGATTTCCTTGTCCCTTTGCCTCCATCTAGGATAATTTAGTTGCTTCTATGTCTAAGATCCGAAAAGCATATTTTTATCACCTATCCAAAGAGCAAAATCCAAAGGAAAAACAAACAAATAAGAGAAGAGAATAGAATCATCGATAACACGGTGGGCAATGCTCTTCGTGGCAGCAGTTTGTAAGATCATAGAATCCTTAAAGGGATTCTTTCCATTTTTGAATTTCAAAAAAGTACCATAATTCATTATTTCGCCAGGTGGCCGGTGAAACCCATATACACACGGTAGCAATAAGATTGTAGTTATTGGGTGGTAGCTAGTCAGAGTCTCATACTACTCTCGGCTCTACGCATTTACATAGCTAACCACTATCGATTGTTTGGCACAAGGATAGTCAATCCTTACACCTTGCCCCCACCCTAGCCCAGGCTAACATAGCCTTACTTACTTGGGGGAGAGAGTGGAGACTTGAGAAGCACCCTTGAGAGGGCATAGCAAGCGCCTTGCCCCTTTTCATTCTCTACAGGGTCTGTAACATGGAAGTAGGACAAAGATTGAAAAGATCAAACATGGAAATGAGAAGGAATTACATCACCTTTTTGAACATTTTGACATAGGGGGTGGATAAAGTGGAGAAAATAACCAACTCTGCATGTAAAAGTTTGCACATTACCTATCATTTACATCTCTATCTTATTCCAACTACCAAATAGCTTTTTTGCTATTTGCATTGTTATTGGAGCATGTGAGTTATTTATTTTAGCCTACCTGGTGTTTTCTAGTCCTTCTTCTAATGTCTAATCTAGAAACTGACGAGGACATCTCAATAGGCGGCAACCGTCGGTATGCTTGATGCGGCATTTTTTTGGCTCAAAAGTTGCTCAAAAGTTTTGGCACTTTTCGGTATACCGTTGGTATGTCGCCGGTATGCCGGTCCGAAATGGCTGACCTATTTTTGGTCGTATTTTTTAACAAAATTTTGGTTTGTATGTGTATTTCTTTCTCCTAGTTTGTTTAGGAGCTTTTCTTAGGGTTTAAGTTATGCTTACTTATAAACAGGATATTGTAAAATAATATAAACAAGTTCAATTTTATAATTTTAATTAATAATAAGAATTTTCTCTTGTGATTCCCGTGTTAGGGAATTGGGATTTTTAGTCTTCGTTATCTTGAGTCGTTGGTTTTCTGCAATCGACGTTTCTGTGTTGTGTAGGTGATATCAAAGCCTCGATGTGTCGAGAGACATAATGAAACAAAAGATGACGACAGCCATCAACTCCTTACCTAAGATCAGGGGTTGAACTATTGAAGGCATATTTTGCTGCAATTCGTCGCATGAAAGTATCTCTGCGGGATCTGATCCTACGCGTCTAGCGAGTCGAGCAAGCGGTAGACAATCAGGAACCGTTGAGACAAGCGGTAGATAATTCAGAAACGTCACCGGTAAGCAATGCCCACAACCTCCTAGGGGAAGGACAATTATCGAGAGCATCGTTTACGAAAGACTCAAGTAGATTCTTCTACCTCGAGCGAGAAAGAATTTGATGATTTCGCCATACAAGTTCATAATGACAATTGTAGTGGTGATAGGCTGCCTGATCGACGTAATTACGACGGTTAGCACAGCATCGATGACATGGTCAATATAGTGAATATAGGAGGAACAATTTTCTCAACAATGAGGATCGGTTCGACTACAACTATGCTTAACTTAGTGGTCATAGGGAATGTTTGTACTGAAAAGTTGATGACCCCAAGTTGAAGGTCGATATTTTGATCTTTTATGGATATCTCGGCATTGAGTTCATTGATTGGTTATCGGAGGTGAATTGATTATTTAATTGCATGAAAATTTATGCATATAAATAGATAAAGTTTATGGCTTGTCGATTGATGTCAGGGACGTCAACTTGGTAGAATAGGCTGCAAGATAAGCATAGAAAAAAAGGGAAGAAGTGCACCACCTCTTAGGAAAAGATGCAAAAAAAAAAGCTAAACACGCGCATCTTACTCGACGACTACGAGCAACACATTTTCCATTAGTACCAGAGGTGTGCACAAGACCAACGGAGCGCCAATGCGTACATTGCAGAGTTTTTGCGTCTTGACTCTTGCCGAGACAAAACATCTCGACAAGATCAAAGGGTACTAGGTATCTCATTTCATAGATGGGATCAAGTTGGCAATTCGAGATCGTATTGGAGCTCAGTTTGTCCCTAACCAAACGAAGGCTAGGAACCAAGCTTTCCAAACCGAGCACTTGTTGCAAGAGAAATACAATCGAGATAGCAACCGAAAACGGTAGATCAGTCCAGGACCAAAATAGCAGTTGAGGATCCCAAAGAGGATAGAGTGACAAAGAAGGCGGCGAAAAAGAAATCCATAGAGAGCAACTACACAACCCAACAACCTTTATGCTAAATATGAAGTTTTTCAAATGCAATCAACTTGGTGTCATTCGAGCGAATGTCCAAGAAGAAAGCATGTGGCTTACGCTAATCGTGAGGAGTCCGATAAAGATGAAGGCAACAAGAACATCAGCAATACTGACAATTCCAGGGAGGATGAAGTGGGCTCTTGGCATGGTGCGAATGAATATGTTAGCACCAAGATTCGACGATTCTTCACAACATAATAGGCTCTTTCAAACCCGATGTACTATCAATGGTAAACAGTTTGAAGAGTGGTTGATAGCGACAGCCAGGTGAACATCATCAGCTGACAGATGGTAGAAATTGTCGGGTTGACGTTCGCGATGCATCTGAACCCATATTCTATTGGGTGGATTTGAAAGGTTCCGAGCTGTCCGAGAGGTGTTTAGTACCTTTCTCCATCAACGCATACAAAAACGAGATCTATTGCGACGTGATGGATGGACTTGACTTTTGTCACATGTTACTTGGACGACCGTGACAGTTTGATGTTGAGGCCAAACAAGACGAGTGTCTCAACACTTGTCGGTTCGTAAAGGATGGAGTGAGATACACTCTTACGCCATTAAAGAATACCTTATCCGAATCTATAAAATAGGAGAGTAAGGTGTTTCTTTATTTTACAGTCTCCACGAATAAAACAGAAGCCAAGTTTAATGAGGCATATAAAGCGTGTGTTGGTAAGGAAGGGGTATTTTCGAGACGAAGAGTCAACAAAGGGAGGAGCGCATCCAACAGAGGTACAACCAGTACTTGACGAGGCTCGCGACATCTTTACGGAGGAGTTTTCGGGAGGACTACCTCCCATGTTTGAGACCCAATAAGATGTTAATCTTATTCCTTGGACGAGTTTGCCAAACTTGACATACAACCGCATGAGTCCATAGGAGGACAAGATCCATCGGGAGGTGAACTGTAAGCAAAAAAAACTCGATGTAGAGTTCTCTACAAGAGAAGGGAAATATTATGGAGATTATGAGGCCATGTACTTGTTAACAAAATCATGTTTAACTACAAGTTTCTGATGTTGCAATTGGATGACTTGTTAGATAAACTAAGTGGGGTCAACGTCTTTTCCAAGTTAGATCTAAGAAGCAGCTACCAACAAATACACATCCAGTCGGGAGAAGAGTAGAAGACGGCATTTAAGACGCACAATGGTGTAGTTAAGTAGTTGATAATTTTGTTTGGGTTGGCTGACGCACTTGAATATTGGGAGCATTACTTGAGGTTTCCATACATGCGTAATGCCCATATATAAAGTTTCCAACCGGGTAGCCTACACACTTAGTAGTAGGACTTCATTGTTAGCCATACACATCCAGGAGATGCTCGAGTTGAAATACATTAAAGAACTTTATGCGGAAGACGAGAGTTTTGCAGAGGCATGAAAACAGCCTCATCAAAAAAGTCATCAAGGACTTCTATATCCACGAGGGATTTTAGACGGAAGGAGACCGTTTTTCGTCTGTCGTACATCTTGGAGAGACGCTGATTAGGGAGCTTATGATGGTAACTTGGAGAGAGAAGGTATTAGGAGCTTATGACGATACTAATTTGGTAGCAAATGCAAAGCACGGAACGAAATTGTTCTTTCCTAAAGAGGTGCATTCACATGGAGTTCGTGATGACATTTGAGAGCGACGAGTACAGAAAACTAATGCGAGACGTTTCAAACTATTAAATAAGTTTCGTTTCAAAAACCATAATCGCAAGATTTTCAATGCTACATATCTTTTTGAAAGGAGATGATATCGGCTAGATAAACTCATCAAAAATAAGCCATAAAGGACTTCTACATCTATGAGGGGTTTTAGTTGGAAGGAGACCGATGTTTAGTCTCTCGTACATCTTGGAGAGAGAAGTTGATTATGGAGCTTATAACGACAACTTGGAGAGAGATGCTAATTAGGGAGTTTATGACGATAATTTGGTGGTAGATGCAACACACGGGACAAAATTATTCTTTCCTAGAGAGGTGTGTTCACATGGAGCTCGCGAAGAGGTACATTCACATGGAGTTCGCAAAAAGGTGCATTCACATGGAGTTCGCGATGACATTTAAGAGCAAGTACAGAAGGCTAATGCGAGACGGTGCAAGATATTACATAAGTTTCCTTTCCAGCACCGTAAGAGCAAGACTTTCAACGTCAAGTATCTTTTCGAAAGGAGATGATATCGGCTAGATAAATAGCAAGGTTCAAACAGGAAGTTTGGACATTTCAAAGTGTTGCAGAATATTGGCTAGGTAATATACTTGCCCGGTTCGATGGATATTTCATCAACATTCAACGCACACAAGCAAGAAAGAATTTGAACTAAGTTCTCTACAAGCGGATGAGTCTGATACGGACATTTGCCCAAATTTTAGGCGCTGAATTTTGCTTGATGCGGCAAGTTTTAGGTTTTGCTTGATGCAGTAATTTTTGGGTTTTACTTGATTCGGCAATTTTTGGGCTCAAAAGCTGCTGAAAAGTTTTGGCACTTTTTGGAATATCGTTAGTATATCGCGAGTATGCCGAATCGAGACATCTTACCTATTTTTGGACAGGAATAGGATCTATTTTTTTTGTATGTCTTTTTTCTAATTTGTTTAGGAGTCTTTCTTAGGGTTAAGTTATATTTACTTATAAATAGGACATTGTAGAATAGTATAAACAAGTTCATTGTCATAATTTTGATTAATATTGAAAGTTCTCTCTTGTGATTCTCGTGTTACAGAACTGGGGTTTTATTCCTCATTATCTTGGGTCGTCGATAGATGCTTCTGTTACTGTGTTGTGTCAGAATCCATCTTCCAACCTGTTAGATCAAATGGATAAAGCAACATTGATAATCTAAGTTGCACGGACACGAATATGACAGGACATCGCGATACAGACACGACATGTTTTGTAGTGCCCTACTATATTTTGAGATGTATGTTGCGTCCAATGTGTGTGCAATATGATGCAACATGAACATGCCACCCATTTTTTAATTGTCTGTGTTTTCCTAGTTCAAAGCAGATGTTAGAAAATTCTGTGCCAGTTTCACCATGCTGTCCCCTTACTGGCAATATGCAGCTTGTCTTTGTTAAAGTTGACCACATTAAAGGATTTGGTGTGTGAAGTGATGGAGCATGCCAAGAGATTGAAATCTTCAAAATCAATCCATTGAAGTCTTTTGCAGCTGAACCAAGTGAAGGATAGCGCTCCAGTGCTTTTCAGTTTCAAAATATGAAGGGGTGATTCAGTTCAGTAGGAGATGACCTACTTTAGCCAACTAATGCAGAAACTCCAAAGGCAAGATCAGATCAGATCCAGGCCAGTGCAAATCCGAATTGGATGGGTTTGATATGAAATATATAGAATTTCAAATTGAAAGACATCAATGTAGTACATTCTCTAAAATAAGGCCGAACTAAGCAAGGAATGTATTAGGAGATGATTGGAGTTGCTTGTAAAGAAATTTTGCCAATTTAGGGATTATTTAGTTTTTTGTATTAGAAATTTAGAAGCAGCTGAATGCATGCAACACGCTTAAAATTAGAACTTTATGAAGAGAGTCTGAAGTGAGGTTCTACTACGAGAAAGTTTCTGCTGTGTACCATTTCTATCTTTTGGAGTTGAAGTAGTAGTTTAAATTATCTTTCCTCCATGTACCCACGTGGAGAAATCACACAAGTCAGGAGAACAAAAATGATTCTCCTTCGACATATATATTACTGGCAGATACGAAACAGAATCTCCTTCTCTTGTCCTCTGCTTTCAAATTACATTTAATAAACCCCATGAACCTAGTGATCTCCTTAAGGATGCTTTGATCATCATATGCATCCCAAAATTGACCTAATATCTAAATACATCCTCCAGTGTCCCTCTTATAAATTGAGATGTAAGAGAATATGGGAAATTTTGTGATAACAAAAGATATGACCTTTGAGGACAGATGAACAGGATAGAAAGACAAGAGAACGAACCATGAGATTAAGGTGCAATTAGATAGGGTGTTTGTTGCGATTAAGGTTACTAGCCCATGCTGGAAGGAGATAGAACTAAACTTATGTAGACCCTTTTTCATATGGGGCTCACCTTTAATTATTATAACTTATGACAAGACTATAACAGTAACTACAGAAATCTCACAGTGAATACTGTTGAACATCAAAAATAATTCTGTGAGCTCCAAAGAGTCTTGTCTATTAAGACATGTATGTTTCCTTGTGAATCATCAATTTTCTAAGCAAATTAAGTTAAATAAGGCTAATACATACATGTCGTCTTGAAAATTTTGAACTCTAAAATGATAGTTAAGATAGACATAAAAGGTATGTTATTCAGCAAAGCCTATAGGTTACTTTGAAGGAAGAAAGCTCACAGCATCTATAAAGGGTACATAAGCTTGTTCAGGTAGGTATGCATATGTGGTACCACTGTCCAAGATAGTTCCATGCCTTCTATCAAAGACCATCGGTTGTATTCGCAACGGTTTTCCAGCCACGTGTAGTTCTTTCAGGTCAACGTTGTAATATGGACTGTTGCCATCCCGAGACTAGAGTAAATATGGTAGACGTATCAAATGTATTTGTATGGAAACTCCATACAGTGCACCAAGAGAGTGCAATAATCAACCATACCTGCGGTTAGGGTCCGATCGGGAATATACCATGTCAGCGGGAGGAGAAATCCCACCAAGCACCATCGCTCCCCCACCAACATCCATTCCACCATAGCACAAAGAAAATGAGTTGCTTACGACACCCTTGTGAACAAGCTGGTCCATAATACTCAGATGGCCTCGGCCCAACCCCATTATCCCATCGGCATGCTGGCTGAACAGGTCGCCGGTTTCGTTGGTCTCGCAGCCGAAAACAGCACGTTGCGGCCTGAGCGCACTTTCCTTCCCGAACGAGATGACGTCCTCACCGAGCAGCCCACTACTGGTGCTCATTTCTGCATACTGTCTGTCGTAAACGCATTGCTTGTTTTTCTCGTCACAAGCGCATTCATTGTTACACTTGACCGGTTCATATGTTCCTGAAAGATCGGGCTCGAATCTTGGATCCTAGACAGTAAATCAAAATTTGTGTCCAGTGAAACTACATCCAAACAGTTTCAATGAAATGAATGTATTCAAGAACAAGAAAATGGCAACATAAATAGTAATAAGAACCTATCAAAGTATAGTTACTGTTTCAACTGCAAAAATCAACATCTCATCTTTGACCTACAAGAATTCATTTGAAAAAAGGCGAAAAGATGGAAACTATTATAACTGCATAAATTACGATTCTCGCATTGAAACTAGAAGAATTCAATGAAGAACAGTGAAAAAGATCGAAGCTTGCCTGATGGTCCCCGCAGTGCATGCAGTTGGAGCAAGGGACGTAGGTGACGGTGCTCCCGGAGTCGACGATGAGGGCGAATTCTTGGGGCGGGGTCCCGATGTAGACTCGAGCGGTGTAGTACCTACATACAGGAAGAGAAAATAGGATGCACTGACACGAATAAGACGGACACGGACATGGCGGCACGACACGTACACTCGACTGCTAGAGAGAGAGGAGAGGTGAGGGGCATGAGGGTACCCGGTGGTAAGAAGATCGTCGTGGAGGCCCATCTGGGCGCTGGCGGCGCCGGGATAGCCGGCGGAGAGGCGGCGGTGGAGGAGGGCGACGGTCTCCCGGGGACGGACGGAGGAGTTGGGGCCGGCGGTGAGGACGAGCGGCAGCATCAACGGCGGCGACGGGAGGGAGGAGGGGGCGGCGGATCCGGTCGCCGCTCCGGCGAGGAGGACGAGGAGGAGCGAGAGGGAGGTGAGCAGATCCCACGAAGCCATCGCCATTGTTCAGAGAGAGAGGGAGAGAGTTGAGGAAAGAAAGAAATTTACGAGTGTTGTTTTATTCCGTTGGGAGGGGGAAGGGAAGGGTTTGTGGGGACCACCAACTACCGGCCAGGTAGGGTCGTGTATCCTTATCTACTCCCTCTTGTCCTCCACCCAAATGTTAAAAAAGGGGTGGGAGATGAAGAGGAGGCAGAAGGGGGAGGGGAGGGGGGGGAGTCCAAAAAATTCAACCATTTAGTTTAAAATTGAGAAATTTTGAGTGGCACCCCATTTTATTTTACCATTTTCACGGTGCACCCCACTCTTTTACAATAATGTTTTTTTTTTATTGTCATTTACAATAATGTACAACACCCCCCACTTCCGTTCAAGATTAACGGTGGACCGCTATGTGGTATAATTTCTGACCAAACTACCCTCCTTTGTTCAGAGAAGTGATAAGATGTTTAAAATAAGCTTTGAAATACCTAAAGTACCCTTTTTTTGTTCCCTACATTAGCAGCAGATCACGTAACTTCTCTTTCTCTGACCTAACCCCCAAATCTCTCTTCCCGTCGAAAATTCGAAGCTTCCCCAACTCCAACTCTCATGGCCGACGCTGCAACCCAGGTAAAGTTAAATTGATTTTGTTTTTTTTTTCCTTTAATATAGGAAAGCTTTTATTTTTGTGTTTTGTTTGTCTCAAATCGTTGGATTTTCTCTTGGAGTTAGGACAAATGTCAAATATGCTCGATGAACACTCACGTAGCAGACGAGTGTTATTTTTTGAGATCACCGTGCAAGATTGGAAGTTGCAGGGGAATTAGGTATGTTTCGAAGTCCAAGACAGAAGCAAATCCCGGCCGCAAATTTTTGAAGTGCCCCCTATGCTCGGATTTTCAATGGCTGGATGTGGCAATTTTGGGTTCAAGCTCCGGAGCTTCAAGTTCAACAACTCAAAGGGGAGGTTGTTTCAAATGTGGTGACGTAGGTCATTGGAAGAGAAATTGTCCCTGGCAAGAAACCACTTGCCCTGATCCAAACTGTGGAGGAAGGAGAGTCATCTTAATGTCAAAGAGGAGTCACAGCAAGGGTAGAAGATTCTTGCAATGCCTGAAGTGCAACAATGCATTCCAATGGTTGAATGAGGCTACGGCTGTTGACACTAGCTCTGAAATTCCAGTTCAAATTGTAGTGAACACTAATTTAGAAGAGTTATGTAGAAATTTTGGGAAAAAATTTGCTATGTGAAGTTGTAATCTTAAATGATAGTATTTTGCTATGAAATCTGAAAGTGTTGTATTTTGCTATGCAATCTGAAATGAAATGTTGTATTTTGTTATGTAATCTGAAATGTAGTATTTTGCTATTTGCTATGTGAAGTTGTAATCTGAAATTGTAGTGAACACTAACTTTGAAACTCCAGTGTACAGGTGAATTGAATAATTGAACAAAAATGCTATGCAGTGTACAGGTCCTCATTCAACAATTGAACCAAAATGCTATCAAGAATACTTCTTGTGAATTGAACAAAATGTCAGATTACTTCACATATGTCAGATTACAAAACTTCAGAAATGAACTTCATTACAAACTTCAGAAATGAACTTCACATATGTCAGATTACTTCACATGAACCTCATTACAAACTGCAGATTACTTCACAAACTGCAGATTACTTCACAACTGCAGATTACTTCACATGAACCTCATTACAAACTGCACATTACTTCACAAACTGCAGATTACTTCACAACTGCAGATTACTTCACATGAACCTCATTACAAACTGCACATTACTTCACAAACTGCAGATTACTTCACAACTGCAGATTACTTCACATGAACCTCATTACAAACTGCAGATTACAAAATGTCAGATTACTTCACATATGAACCTCATTACAAACTTCACAAAATGTCAGATTACAAACTGCAGATTGAGTCCATACAGCACATTAACCAAACTGCAGACTGCAGTTCATACTGCAGATTACAAAATGTCAACTTAACTTAACCAAAATGCATACTGCAGTTCATACTGCAGATTACAAAATGTCAACTTGTCCATACAGCACATTAGTCTACTGCTATGATATTCCTCTTTACAAAATGTTAACTTCACAATCTATTGCTTCTGCTGCTTCACATAATATTCACAAACTGCTAACTTGACAAAATGAAAACTTCACAAGAAGGCCTGACATCCTATAATGCCACTGGAGCTCCTAGAAAAATTATTTCCCTGATTGTTGTGGTGCCTTCTTCCTTTGGCCTCTTGAAACCTTTGGCCTCTTGTAGACAGTGTTGCTACTCCTTGGAATCTTTGCAGGTCTTGGCTCTTTTGGTGGTCTTGGTGTACTTGGTTTCTTTTTGTTTCCTCCGACTGGTCCTCCCTGGCACCCTCTAGCATTATGATCAGCAGGTAGCTTGCACCTCCCACAAATCCTTTGCTTCTTGGCAGGTCTTGGTGCCTCATCTGCCTCCTTCCTTCTAACACCCCTTGGATCAAAAAGTTTAGAGAAACCTAAATTAGATCATGGATCAAAAAATAGAGCATGTTACGTAAAAACAAAACCTAAATTAATTGCAGTATACATTAAAGGAAACCCTAAAAGTTTTCCTGTACAAATTTAGGGGAAAACCCTAAAAACGAAACCTAAATTAGATCGAAAGGAAAAATAAAATTATTTTAGGAAAACCCACAATTATTTCAGTTTCAGTGTACAATTTTCATTCACTTTAGGAAAATTTAAATCATTTCTAACCTGGGTATCTGGTTCGCCATGGAATTTCGAGGAAACCTTCAACTTACAAAAATCTGGTCGAAAAGGAAAAAATAGAGCATGGATCAAAAAATGGTCAAAAAAAGGGGGAAAAGGAGATAAGAGAGAGAGAGAGAGAGAGAGAGAGAGAGAGAGAGAGAGAGAGAGCGGTTTGTACCTCTTAATTCTCCTAGGCGTCGGAGTTTGGTGAGGGTGAAAACTCGACGAACGGTGACGGTGAATAGTCGACGAGAGAGAAGAGGGAGTAGAAGAGAGAGAGAGAGAGCGATTGGAATTCTGGAGGGAAGAGGGGGGTCGTTTAGAGAATAAAGGGTAGTTTAGGGTTTTCAATCTTTACGTTCATTGCCCTCAACACGTGCGGGGCAGTTTGGTCCTAATTTATGTCTAATATCGGTCAACTGTTAACTTTGAACGGAAACCGTGTAATGTGGGGGGCGTTGTACATTATTGTAAAAGAGTGGGGTGCACCTTGAAAATGGTAAAATAAAGTGGGGTGCCACTCAAAATTTCTCTTTTTAATTCAATATTGATGCATATCTAGGTCGAGGTGTTGTGGGGGGAAAGACGACCAAAAAAGGTAAATGTTGATAATGATAAATTACTCTTAAAATAGAAACTAAACTATAGCATTGAATTTTTTTTTTAAACATTGAATATCGAAAATAATCACGATTGATATGCTAAAATCAGCCATCAATTTTTTATAAAAAATGATACAAATTTATGATCATTTCAATATAGGGTCCGGCTATACACACCCCAAGACTTGCTAAGGACACCCCACATAACTTAAATGTCATGTTAAAAGACCAATATACCCCCAAGGCTTTCTAAGAACACCCGACCAAAAAAAAATCTGCGACAAGCACGACAAATACTTGTCGAACGGACAATGGTCTGTTCGACAAGTATTGGTCGAACATGTCTTCTTGTCACGATTCGCTACCCAAATTGTTGGGCCGGACCGAGTCATGTCCAGCCTACGCTTGAGATAAAGCGTAGTAAGCTGTTATAAAGATAACAAGGTAAGACTAAAATGTGCTAACAGTTCTATATGTAATGAAGAGTCATAAATGCTCCAAACACAAAAGTTATCTCATATAATAGTAAGTCCAAGTACAAGTCCAAAATGTAAAGCTGGATACAGGTCCAGTCACAAAATACATAGTCTAATACATGACTACTCTCAAAAGTCCAAAATGTAAATAGACAACTAGACGAGTTTTCCCGCAGGTACATCCTCGTAAGACAAAGCCGGATCCTCGGCAGTAACTCCATAATATGAATCACAGAGCAACTCCTCCTCAGTAAGTATACCTACAACGTTATCCTGTCAGGACGGGAGCAAGTACTGTTTCTAGCAAACTAATATACGAAACATTAAATGAACATAAGAGGAATAAACTGGAATCATGGCATCTCATAATCTATCATGGCAAGGACACATATGTCATATAGACAGATGTATATGTAATGTTTAAAACTGTAGCAGGTACGTGATCGTCAATAGGTGTACAATGTGCAGGGGCACATAATAAAATGTACTTTCGTACAAGTGATACGGCGATAGATGTACATACGCACAAATCCGCTTTGAGATAAAGCCTACGATGCAGTAATCATATAAAATGAAACTTTGTTCGGTACATACGTACGGAGAAGGGGGCATGATCACGTACTCTACTATCAGTTTTCCCATAACCCAGATTCTAATCATGTGAGAGATGTATAAAGACTGTTCTAAGCATGGTAGTGACTGAAAGTACAACATGTGAAGATTTAACTTGCTACCCCAAGGATCAGCATTTAACATGGTTGGATTCGCAGTTCATTGTTGTAACAGTATATAAAGTTTGTAGAAGTACTTGCCTTTAGCAAAGCAAGGCAGTGATAGAAATGCTATAGATGCCTGGTGACTCGATACTGTAGAAATAACACATAAACTTAGTTTTTATACTAAGTTAAACACTAAGACACTAGTGGTGCAACACGACTTTCTGACTGGACACCTAGCCAAATGATGACTTTAGCATAGGAGACCAGTGTGGGGTAACACAATACCCTAACTAACTTTTTAGGGCTTTTACACTAGTGTAGGGTGAGGTTCAATATGTCTATAACTCAAAACAACACAAAACATTGAAAGTCGTAATTATTCAATAAATAAATCAAACTGTACACTGTGTTCCAACAATTTTTGAGATAGCCAAAAAGTTCAATTTTACATAAAATAAAGTACCAAAATGATCCTTGTTAATTATAGAAATTTATACTAATTTTTTTGGAATTATAAACCCTCATAAATATTTATTAAAAATCAGCAAACATATATATACTGAAAATGAGTTCTGTTTTCCTATTTTATAAAATACCAAAAGTATTTATTAAATGCTGAAAAAATTATAATAAATTATCTAAATTAACATAGTATTTAAATACAATTTTTTCCAGATTTTTACAGCATTAATATATATATATAAATTCAAAAACAGCAAGCAATAGTTTCTGGAAATTAATTAATTAATTATTTACTATTTTGTCTATGTATTCGAAATTAAACCGAAGTCTAGATACAGGACCAAGAGCCATGAATCAAGTCAAATATGAATTGTACAGACTCTGAATGTATTAGACACAATGGGCCCAAAAATTTATGCTAGGTTTGGACATCAATTGGTCATAATCAATAAAAAGCAGTAATTTATATACATAAATATATTTTTAAAGTGATAAAATATACCAGTCACAATTTAAATAAAAATGACTTGTGAATTTATGTACAATAATATTTTGTACAAAGTAGAATTTGAAATACATATATAAATATATAACAACAATATAATTATATATACATAAATACATAGATATTTAGATATATAAACATATAATGAATATATATATATATATATATATATATATATATATATATATATATATATATATATAATATATATATATATATATATATATATACTGTATTTGTATGTATATGTATATATTCTATAAATATAGAATATATATATATTCTATATTTATAGAATATATACATATACATACAAATACAGTATATATATATATATATATATATATATATATATATATATATATATATTATTATTATTATTATTATTATATTATTATTATATATATACTGTTATATATATAAATATATATATATATATATATAAATATATATATATAAATATATATATATATATAACAGTATATATATAATAATAAAATATATATATATATATATATATATATATATATATATATATATATATATATATATATATATATATATATATATAAAAATATATAAAAATATATATATATATATATAAATATATATATATATATATATATATATATATATATATATATATATATATATATATATATATATATATATATATAACAGTATATATATAATAATATATATATATACATAAATACATATACATATATATACATATATATACATATATACATAAATACATATATACATATATATATATAATAAAATAAAATAAACAAAACAAAAAGAAAACAAAGCAGGGAAAGGGGGGCTCAAACTCGGTCCAGGGGGTCAGGTTTTAGGCGCGATCGGGCTGGCCAGGGGGTCAGCCCGAGCCATCTGTTAGGGAATAGGTTCGGGTTAGTTTTAGGTTAGATTTAGATTAACGGGTTTTAACCCGATAGCCCAAACTTCGTGTCGTGACTGTTAGAGACACGAAGAACGGCTGAGTCCCCGTGTCCTGGTCATGCGCGACACTCACGGGTCGAGTTGGACGTGTCCAGACTTACCTACGCGTTGCTCGTCTCCTGACGAGTCGCATATGTGAGTACGAGACACTAATTCGACACGAAACAGAACTGACACGTACGTGTCCAAGTCGAGCGGGCTGTTGGTGCGGCGATAGGGCGGAGGAAGCGTCGGCGTCGCGGAGCTCGGGTTGCGCTGCACTCGTCTCGATGAGATGCGTCGAGTGGTGGTGGTCGCAAGCGTCGACGTCGGCTGTGGAGGTGGCGCTAGGGGTCGCCGGAGTTAGGGTTAGGGTTAGGGTTCTCGTCGGGGAAGAAGGGTCTGGGTGGTCGGAAATTAGTCTAGGGTTAGGGTTTCGGGGTCGGGGAGTATTTATAGAGGGGGTAGGTCGGTTGAAATGGGCTAGGTCGGCCGTGCGGTGGCAGTCGCCGCTCGTCGACGGTCGTCGGGGGCAGGTAGGAACGTGGGGGGGGGGGGGGTGACGGCGGTTTAGCAATTAGGTCCTTAGATTTTTAGGAAATAACGGTTTGGTCCTCCCCATTAACTAATGCAAAATTGAATTTGCAAAACCCCTCCCACTCAGTTTATATGCAAAATAAATTTGCATAGAACATTTAGGAAATTGTAAATAGTAATTAAACAATCTAAATAATTGTAAAACTCAATTAAAACATTTTATAAAATTGCAAACTTATATTTTTAGTAATTAAAACTCATTTAAAATTATTTAAAAATTCTAGAAAAATTTCCAATAATTATAATAAATCATTTTAAAGCTAAATAGGTCATTAACATCTAATTAACACTAATTAAACCAAAATTTTGAAAAAACAGGGGCTGAGAAGTCTTTCCTCCTTGAAAAATTTTGTCCTCGAAATTCACAAGGATAGAAAACTCTACAATCATTCTAACATAACAAGCAATGCAACAAATGACTAAGGCTAGGATCAAAACTAACCTCTAGGGTATCAAGCGGGAATGGATGGTTCCCTCGCAACTGTTGGGTCGAACAAGTAAGGATATCTCTCCCTC
This sequence comes from Iris pallida, assembly GCA_029216955.1. Taxonomy (NCBI): domain Eukaryota; kingdom Viridiplantae; phylum Streptophyta; class Magnoliopsida; order Asparagales; family Iridaceae; genus Iris; species Iris pallida. The sequence continues at coordinate 13,717,526 of JANAVB010035420.1, forward strand.
ATGTCCGACTCCCTCTCCCAAGTAGATTCACCCGGAGAGTGACGGCTCCAAGCTACTCGTACTAAGGGTATGACTTTGTTCCTCAGCCTCTTCTCCCTTCTGTCCAATATCTCCACTGGCTGCTCAGTGACTGCAAGGCTCGGTCCGATCTCCAACTCTGAATGATCTAGCACATGGCTGGGGTCCGGAACATATCTCCTCAGCTGAGATACGTGAAAGACATCGTAAACTCCTGCTAGGTTGGGTGGAAGTGTAACCCTGTAAGCTACCTCTCCGATCCTGCCAAGTATCTCGAACGGCCCGATGTATCTGGGGCTCAACTTGTCTCCTCGTCCGAACCGGATCATCCCTCTAGTAGGTGATATCTTTACTAGCACCATATCTCCGTCAGCGAACTCCATCGGTCTGCGACTAGCATCGGCCCAGTGTTTCTGCATGTCCTGAGCTACTCTGAGCCTGTCTCTGATCATCCCGACCTTCTCTGCTGCATCCATGATCATCTCTGGCCCAAGCATAACTCTATCTCCAACATCATCCCAAAAGAGCGGTGTACGGCATCGTCGTCCATATAGTGCCTCGAAAGGAGACATACCGATACTGGCTTGGTAGCTGTTGTTGTATGAGAACTCTACCAACTGCAGATGGCTCTCCCATGATCCGCCAAAGTCCAGCACACAAGTCCTCAGCATGTCCTCTAGCGTCTGTATCGTTCTCTCAGACTGCCCATCTGTCTGCGGGTGGTACGCCGTACTGAACTTGAGCCGAATACCCAACTCCTCCTACAAGCTCCTCCAGTAGTGGGACGTGAATCTGCTGTCTCGGTCTGACACGATGCTCACTGGTACTCCGTGCAAGCGAACTATCTGTTGTATGTATAGCTCTGCCAACTTCTCGGTGGTTAGCCCCACCTTGAAGGGTATGAAGTGCGCATATTTCGTCAGCCTGTCCACGATGACCCAAATGGCATCCTTTCCTCCTTAGGAACGAGGAAGCCCTGAGACGAAGTCCATCATAATGTGTTCCCACTTCCACTCGGGAATGGGTAACGGTTGCAACAGACCAGCTGGCCTCTGGCGCTCCGCCTTGACCTGCTGGCAAACTAGGTATCTCAAAATGAAACGTGATACATCTCACTTCATTTCGTGCCACCAAAGATGTTCCCGCAAGTCACGGTACATCTTGTTGGCACCACGGTGAATAAAATATCTCGATCGGTGCGCCTCCTGTAAGACTGCCTCTATCAGCTCTCCTTTCGGCATGCACAATCAGCTGCCATGCCTCAAGGATCCATCCTCTGCTACGATGAAGTCATCTAGCAATCCAGCTAAAGCCTGGGCTAGAAGTCTGCGAAGGCCCTCATCTGTATGATGTGCCTCCCTGATCTGCTTCATCAAACCTGACTGAATGTCAAGCGCCATCATCTGTATCACTGATCCTGGCCGAACTATCTCGATACCGAGCTTCTCCAGATCTTCCCGCAATTGCCGATCTATCATCAGATACCATGCCATTGGATGCCTGCTCAGCGCATCCGCCACCACATTTGCCTTTCCGGGGTGATACTGTAAATTGATGTCGAAGTCCTTCATCAACTCCAACCATCGTCTTTGTCTCATGTTCAGCTCTTTCTGCGTGAACACATACTTCAAGCTCTTGTGGTCAGTAAAGATTTCCACACGCTCTCCGTATAAGTAATGTTTCCATAACTTGAGTGCAAAGATCACTGCAGCTAACTCTAGGTCATGGGTAGGATAGTTCCGCTCATGAGTCCGTAATTGCCCAGATGCATAAGCAATCACTTTTCCATGCTGCTGTAGGATACATCCTAGCCCCTTTTCTGAAGCATCGCTGTATATGGTGAAACCTCCAGATCCTGAAGGTAATGTCAGAACTAGAGCGGTCGTCAGACTCCTCTTCAGCTCCTCAAATGCTGCCTGGCAGTCCTCTGACCAGATGTACTCCGCGTCCTTTCGCGTCAGCTTCGTCATAGGTTCAGCTATCCTAGCAAAGTCCTGGACGAACTTCCTATAATAGCCGACTAAACCCAGAAAGCTCCTGATCTCTGAAACTGACGTCGGAGCCTTCCATGTCTCAACGGCAGCAATCTTTCTGGGATCTACCAAGATTTCCTCTCCAGTAACTATATGATCGAGAAACTCCACTCGGTCCAAAAAGAACTCGTACTTCGACAATTTGGCAAACAATCTCTCCTGCCTCAGAATCCCCAAAACTGTCCGCAAGTGCTCTGCGTGCTCCTCCGGCGTCTTCGAGTATATCAGGATGTCGTCGATAAATACTACGACGAACTTATCCAGATACTGGTGAAATATCTTATTCATCAAATTCATAAAGACAGCCGGCGCATTTGTGAGACCAAATGGCATCACTAGAAACTCGTACTGCCCGTACTTCGTATTGAACGTCGTCTTCTGGATGTCTGTTGCCCTGACCTTCACCTGGTAGTACCCGGATCTCAAATCTATCCTGGAAAACACCTTCGCCCCACTCAACTGGTCGAACAAATCATCTATCCTGGGCAGAGGATATTTGTTCTTAATGGTGATGGTATTCAAAGCCCGGTAGTCAATACACAACCGAATTGTACCATCCTTCGTAGGCACAAAGAGTACTGGCGCTCCCCATGGAGAAGTACTAGATCGAATGAAACCCTTTTTCAACAGGTCATCAATCTGCTCCTTCAACTCTACGGCCTCCTTGGGGTTCACTCTATAGCAAGCCCGGGATACTGGTGATGAACCCGGTACTAAATCTATAGTGAACTCCACATCTCTGTCATGCGGAAGTCCTGGAAGATCCTCTGGGAATACATCCATAAACTCCCTAATGATAGGGTGTGGCGGTGCTATCTCCCCAACTGTCGCACAACAGTTCGGCTCTAGGCTGATCTCCGGCCCTGTCCTCCTGACACTGAATGGTGCCGTACCTGGGGGACTGAACAGAATACTACCCTCATGACAGTCTATAGCTGCATGGGCGTAGCTAAGCCCGTCCATCCCCAATATGATATCATACCCGGGGAGTGGTGTCACGCCCCAGAACCAGAATACTGGAGAGCGGAGGCAGACATAGCCAGCTACGTATAACGGAATGGAATCCACACCGCTATACGGTCACGGCTGTCTAGATATGTGAGGATTTTACTACAAACCATCAGTCTCTTAAGGTCATAAAATAGCCTATTGTCTCAATCTCAACCAACTAATAATAGTTACAAGATGTTAGACCACCAAATACACAATAGTAAGGCGTCCCATACATTATATATTCGGAATGATCATGAAGCTAGTCGTTATAAAATGTGAGGACTAGCAAGAGTTCAGTCATACATGATCAACCTCCGGGGCTTGTCAATCATGATACAGCCCGTAGGCAGACAATAAGTAAAACTGCAATCGAGCTAACACTTGCTCGTCGGCTAAACGCCTCAAAAGAATAATTTACAATATTACAGTGGAAGAATAAAGGAACCCACTCGATGCCCTGGTTACGCCTGGTGACCACCATCGGACTGAAAAACAGGGAGATCCTTTGGTGCTGCTCCGATATCTGGCCATACAAAACCAGCTGGATCAGACCCCAGAAAGAGCAAGTGCCACAAAGGAGGCTTCACTTAAGAACTAAACCAACAAATCATTAGCATTCAATATGTAAGAAAACAACAATAAGTAACACAGATTGAGGTTTGTGCACTACCAATGCACTTGCCCCAATCAGAGAAAATAATTAAGAGAAGCATCATTGACATAAAAGAACTGGAAAATCATGCTAAATAAAATATAGCTGGGCAATATATGAAGAGAAAACGAAGGTACTATTCCGGAAGCCAGGTTACAATCCTTAAACCAAACAAGGACCGAGATTGTAACCCTTCGCCTGAATAGAACTTAGTCTCTGATCATTTATTGCTAAAGGTGACAATCATTAAGGTGAAAATGAGAGAGTACAATGATAAAAGTGACATTGAAGAATACAATACGCTAGAGTGACAATAGAGTTCAATCATTAAAGTAACAATCTGGAGTGACAATCATTCAATCATTCTGGTACAATCTTGCAATCAATCACTTCTAGATAATACTATACTGGACTAGACTCCATCCAATCAATCACGGCCAATCATTGCCTATGGCTTTTTACATTAACTAACTAGGGTTATCACAATCCTAGTTACTAGCAAGATGCAATGAGATGCTCCAAGTAGTCACAGGTCCTGCAGCTATCCAGGTTATCCAGGCGAACATTATAGTGACAATTTAGAGAGTATAATACATTAGTGTGATAATAGAGTTCAATCATTTAAGTGACAATGGTGGGTGCCCCACATAACAGTGGGCTAGAAATGTGCCCTACTCATCGGCAGGCTACAAGTCCAAACATTTGCGGCCGGGATAACGGGATCGCCTGTAACTGGGGAACATCTTTTTATGACTAGTGAATTATTCTAGTCATTAACCTTAGTCCATTTCAGTAGGTACTCCTGACCGTGGTACTCAGGAGTCCCCTCCTAGACATGATGCAAGACAGGACTGGATTATTTGTACAAGCACAATCGCCCACGGTGTCCAGGTTACTTATACGGGTCAGGTCATGTCAGGTAGCCGTCGCAACAGCTGTTCAAGATATATCAGGTCAGGTTATCATGCCAAGTGTACTTTGTCAGGAGTGCGCCACGGCGGGCCACTATCATGTTATGTCAGTTTATCATTTCAATCATGTCAATCAAGTTCAGGACAAAAGGCGTAAGGATATAAAATGGACGTAAAAATATACAATAAAGGGTTACAAGACATGGGCAAATAGTAATAAAATAATAGTACACAGGGCTATTGGAGAGCCATGCGGCTCAGGTATATGCGGTCAGGAATGATCTCAAGCGGCTGGGAGGAGAACAGTCCATGCGGCTGGATAGGGTCAAGCGCATGCGGCTGGGGAAAGAAGTTTATACGGGTCGGGTGAATTAAGAGCCCATGCGGCTCGGAACAGGAGCAACTCATGCGGCTGGCTGGGTGAGTGCATACGGCAGACGGAGAAGCTGTGCATATGCGGCAGGCGGAGACATAGGTCCATGCGGCCGATGATCAATCAGGTATATGCGGCCGGAGTCAAGAGGGTCTCATGCGGCTAGCCGGGTTCGGCCCTTATGCGGCTGAACTCAAGTGGGGGGCTCATACGGCCAGGAGATGAAGGGGGTGCATGGGGGGTGGGAGAGGGGGTCGGACAGGGGTTGGGGGGTCGGGGCAGGGGGGCAGGGGGGTGGGAGAGGGGGTCGGACAGGGGTTGGGGGGGGGTCGGGCAGGGGTTGGGGGGGTCGGGGCAGGGGGCGTAGGAGGGACTCTGGAGTCCCCGCGCAGGAGTCCTCCTCCTCCTCTCCCACAGACACACACACACAAACGGACACACACACACACACACGGACACACACACACGGACACACACACACGGACACACATACACAGACACACACACACACACGGACACACGGACACACGGACACACACACACACAGACACACACACACACACACACGGACACACACGGACACAGACACACGGATACACACACACACAGACATATATATATATAGGCATAATTTTAAGTAATTTATTAATAATATATATATATATACACAGACACACGTCGTGAAGAGTAGTATGTGATTGGGTTGGTTTTAATGTGTGGGTTGGTTTTAATGTGTGGGTAAATTAGTTTACCTTATTTTAGAGTATGACTACGTAGCTAGTGTGTAGAGTAGTATATGGTTACTAGATCCTAGTGTAGAGTAGTATGTAGAGGAGTATGGCTACTAGTGATATATAGATATGTAGGTCCATGTGTATCTGTATCGGACTATCGCTATCGGTATCGAACTATCGCTATCGGTATCGGACTATCGCTATCGGTATCGAACTATCGGTATCGATCGAACTATCGGTATCGGACTATCGCTATCGGTATCGGACTATCGCTATCAGTATCGACCGTATATACTTAGTATCGGGCGTAGCGGATTAGTATCGATCAGTATATAGGTTTAGGTTAAGATCAAGGTTCAAAGTATCGGTATCGGAATAGTAGGCCGAATAGGAGGCCGAGATAGTCGAATGAGAAGAAGGGAAGAAGGGAGGAGCAGATGGGTCCAGAGCCATGGTGGAGGAGGAGAAGTAATATGAGAGTAGTTTCCGCCGTAACATCTCCTGGCTCTGCTGGCAACTGAAGTCCAGATGCTACAAAGGACGATCCTTCGCTGAAATCGACTACAACACCCATCAGTTCAAGTTCATTCCTATATGAGTAGATTCCAATGCCATAGAAGCCATCAGTTTGTTGACCTTCCTCTATGGCATTGGAATATACTCATATAGGAATGAACTTGAACTGATGGGTGTTGTAGTCGATTTCAGCGAAGGATCGTCCTTTGTAGCATCTGGACTTCAGTTACCAGCAGAGCCAGGAGATGTTACGGCGGAAACTGCTCTCATGTTACTTCTCCTCCTCCACCATGGCTCTGGACCCATCTGCTCCTCCTTTCTTCCCTTCTTCTCATTCGACTATCTCGGCCTCCTATTCGGCCTACTATTCCGATATGCATTTGATACGGTCTACCTAACCTATATACTGATACTAATCTGATACTCTCTGATATTAAGTACATCCGGCTTACTAGCTAGCGGATCTACCAGTTACATGATTATATACTAATTATGTTAGATTGTGATACTAAGTAGCCTCGTCGTAGGCCTAGCGTGTTATCCACAAGTTTAGTTTTTCTTACGATATGAGTATCGGTATCGGGGGCTATTAATTCTTATGTTTAGTTTGTCTTACGATACAGATATTCACATCAAATCGAGCATGAATCGTTACTTTGTTGATCGTACATGGATATACAAACGACAACACGAGAGCAGAATTGGTGTGAGTGACGATTTTCAGGCAGGTGTGGAAGTATTTCTTAAGTATGCCATGAGCAAAACTCAGTACATGGACGATAACAAAATCAAGTGTCCATGTGTTAATTGTCACAATAGACGTTTCGAAGAAGTGATGACTGTGAGAGATCATTTGACCCGTAAGGGTTTCGTATGTGATTACGGCCTGTGGTCATCGCAAGGTGAATTATATTCAGAAAGACAGGCTGCAGAAGCTGGTACTTATGCTTTTGATGATAATGCTGCAACGGATGTCCTCGAAGACGACGGATGCTCTGTGGATTATGGAGACATGCAGAACCTTGCACGAGATATGGTGTATGCTGCGGCAGGGCCTAATTTTGATCCGGAGGATCCTAATCCCGAGGCAAAGGAGTTCTATGATATGTTTAAGGACGCAAATACTCCTCTATATCCTGGTTGTGAGACTCATTTCGCACTGTCAGTGACGATGCGGTTGTTGAACATAAAGTCTGATTTTAACTTGCCACAAGCTTGCTATGATCGGATTACACAATTAACTAATGAGGTGTTACTGAAGGAATCAAAAGAGCTCCCAAGAAACTTCTACAAGTCAAAGATGATGGTCCGACAACTGGGACTGGGGTACGAGAAGATAGATTGCTGTCGCAACGGATGCATGTTGTATTACAAAGAGAATTGCGTATTAGAAAGTTGTTGGTTCTGTAATGCGGATCGTTACAAGACAGTATAGGGAAAAGGAAAGTCAACTAGAAAACGACGTCCTTACAAGTATATGCATTACTTGTCGATCACGAAGCGCTTACAGAGGATGTATATGTCTCTGAATACAGCAGAACACATGACGTGGCACAGTGAAGATCGCATAAAGGATGAAGGAGAATTGTCACATCCTTCGGATGGGGAGGCGTGGAAATATTTTGATTTGTGTCAACCAAATTTTGCTGCAGAGCCTAGAAATGTACGCCTGGCGCTATGTTCTAATGGCTTCGCCCCTTTCGGACAGTTGGGATCTCAATACTCATGCTGGCCGGTCATTCTTACCCCTTACAATCTGCCACCATGGATGTGTATGAAGACTCCTTATATGTTCTTGACAGCTATCATACCCGGTCCCAAAAATCCGACAAAGAACATCGATATATATTTACAGCCGTTGGTGGATGAGCTGAAACAGTTGTGGGAGATCGGCGTCACGACCTATAATATTTCCAGAAAACAAAACTTTCAGATGAGAGCTTCACTCATGTGGACAATCAATAATTTTCCAGCATACGGTATGCTGTCGGGATGGAGTACGCACGGCAACATGTCTTGTCCGATATGTATGGAAAATAGTAAGGCGTTCCGCCTTAGACATGGAGGAAAAACTTCTTTCTTTGACTGTCACCGTCAATTTCTGCCAACGAGACATCCTTGGCGAAAGAACAAGGACGCGTTCAGATATGGAAAACAAGAATTTTCTGAACCTCCTGCCAGATTGTCGGGATACGATATTTGGGAAGATGTAAAGGAATTGCCCACCGCAATGGAAGATCCATCGAACAATCGTGTCGAGGGGTTCGGACAAAGCCATAACTGGACCAAACGGAGTATCTTCTGGGACTTGCCTTATTAGAAAGATAATCTTATTAGGCATAATCTTGATGTCATGCATATCGAAAAGAATGTGTTCGATAATGTCTTCAATACCGTTATGGATATTAAAGGAAAGACGAAGGACAATCCAAAAGCAAGACAAGACATGGCCGAGATATGCAAACGTCATAATCTAAACTTGATACAAAGGGGAGCTGGTGGACAAGTAACTAAGCCGATAGCGCCATACGCATTGAGCAAGGAAGATAGATTAATAATCTGCAAGTGGATATCTACTTTAAGATTTCCCGACGGCTATGTGTCGAATTTGTCTAGATGCGTTGATCTCAATGAACGCAAGCTAACAGGAATGAAGAGTCATGACTGCCACGTGTTTATGGAAAGATTACTGCCCATTGCGTTGAGAGAGTTGTTGCCTTCTGCTGTATGGGTTCCGTTGGCCGAGCTGTCTACATTCTTCAGGGATATCTGTTCAACTAAGCTCACGGTACAACATATGATACAACTTGAGGAGAAGATTGTCTTAACAATTTGCAAGTTAGAGAAAATATTTCCACCGGGTTTCTTCGACAGTATGGAGCATCTACCGATTCATCTAGCATACGAAGCCCGTGTCGGTGCATCTGTTCATTATCGATGGATGTACCCCTTTGAAAGGTAAATAAAAATCGATATAATTTAAGTGGATTTTACAATTCATTGTTAATTCTCAAGATAATTTGTCTCTCTAGGTATCTACATCATCTAAAGAAGAAAGTTGGCAATAAGGCTCATATAGAGGCTTCGATATGCGAAGCATATCTTATCGAGGAGGTGTCAAACTTTTGCTCCATTTATTTCGATACTCATGTTGAGACAAATCGAAATAGACCTCAAAGGAATGACGAAGACGTTGAGGAAGGAGGTATATTCAATTTAAGGGGCAAGCCTATTGGGGCTAGTAAGAAACGGTGGTTGAGTGACGATGAGTATGATGTCGCTCACCGATATGTCTTGTTAAATTGTGACATACAAGAAGTGAGAGATTTGGAGAAGTAAGTGACTACACCTCGTTATAATCTCTAATTTGGTGAGGTAAGTGACTACACTAATTTTTATTCTCTCTAACAGTGTATTTAGAGATGAAGTCAAAATAAGGACACCCGATATTACCGATGAGGGACTTCAAAGAGAGGTTGATTTTACCTTTCCGTCATGGTTTCGAGATTACATAAGTAACTGAGATAATATGTTATGCGGCTACCATTTAAATATATATATGCAACTAAAACATTTAAAGTTTACAGGTTTTATTAGCTGAACCAAGTACACTCACAAATAAGAGCATTCGTTATTTGTCATTGGGACCGAAGAAGCATGCAAAGACTTGGCCCGGCTATGTCGTTAATGGCTTCAAGTTTAAGACAACTCAACATCCTATAAATGCCGAATTTCTCAATGACGGCTTCAGTACGAAGGATTCTGGTGTTTGCATAAGAGGCACAATCTATGACGACGAGCCGGACTTTGACTATTATGGAGTGCTTCGGAATATTGTAGAATTACAATATAGTGCCCCATTTGATATGCATATTGTTATGTTCAAATGTGAGTGGTTCGATACGACACCAAATATCGGTTGGAGAATCGATAAACAATTTGGATTCGTCGATATAAATCATCGCAGGAGGTATAGAGGGTCCGACACGTTTGCGATAGCAAGTCAGGCTGTTCAAGTCTACTATACAAGCTACCCAAGGCGTCGTAGAGATCGCTTTGACTGGTGGGCAGTATGCAAGATTAAATCTAGAAATACATTCAACGTTGGAGACCCAGCATACCAAGAGGACCAGATCGAAAAGCCCCAATACTTGGGACAACAGTCTTGTGACATGGATGTTGAATTAGAGGTTGATATACCTCTTGCTGATGAAAATAGAGGGGAGGAAGAGGTTGATACACAAGACTTAGATGTCAACCAGGGGAGAAAGAGGCGTCTTGTCCCAAGTATTGAGACTGAAGAAGAAGAAGAAGAAGAAGGAGAAGAAGAAGAACTTTATGAGGATGAGGATGAGGATACAGATGAATTCGACGATGAGGATGATGATGATGATGAGGCCGAGGCCGAGGAAGAGGACGATGACGATGATTAAATATCGCTATATTTCAGTTGTATCTTGAAGCACCCAATATCTAGTCTCGAATCCTAAATTACCCTATTACATTTGGATTTACAATTACAAGTCTAGTGGAACACAAGATGCCCTTTCATCAAAAGTTACAAGAATTGTACTTTGTTGTATTGGTGCGTGATTTTATCAGATTTTGTGTATCTAGCTTTTATTCGTACTTCACTTCTGATTGTAATATTTATTTCAGTTTGGGATATTTGCGTATTATTGTATGAGTTTCTTTTTGCAGATGGCACTCCTAGGCCTATTCGTCTGGGCGGCACTCATCGCCCTGCTGCTGGTATGGATATGTTTAGTTTTATATTCATTTATAAATCTATGTTGTCGGTATTTTGTTTATGTGTTCTATTTACAGGGCATGGTTGCGAGCACCCGTACTGGTGGTGCTGGCCGTGGTCGTGGCGGTGGCGGCGGCGGCGGCGGTGGTGGTCGTGGTCGTGGGCGTGGGCGTGGGCGTGGTGGTAGCGGTCGTGGTCGCCAGCCGCATTCCCCGGATGTGACCTCCGATCCCGACTTGGAGAGCCCGGACACAGGCTCTTCCCGCCGTCATTCTTCCTCGGTGCCACCGACATCGTCGTCGAGGCCTGTGACTCCATCCGCTAGCGGATCCGTTCCGCCACCGGATGTACCAGCGGATGCAGCAGCAGATGCAGCAGGGGGCCCAGCAGTTACTGCAGGGTGGGCCTCGGAGTACCCCGGGATTCAGTTTCATCCTGTTACCGGGGAGTACGTGCGCGGACCCGCGGATCCCCCGACGCCACCAGAGAGGCTGGTGGGCGAGTTCCGACGAGAGCTATGGCCCGCTGGTGAATCGTAAGTAAATTTAAGTTAATTTATTAAATTTGTTTCATTTATTCAAGTTAATAATCCAGTCGTTGCTTCTTTATAGGTTTTTCCCGTGGGATGCTGCCCGGATTCTAGGGCACATTATCCGGGATAACTACCATGGCCCCTACCTCAATTTTTCTGAGGTGCCTCAGGACATGAAGTACGTCTGGCTCGACGAGATGAGGGTATAAATCCGTCGATGAATTATTAATTATTCTTTAAATCATTAAATTTTTTATTACGTGATATTTGAATTTGTATGTCAGAGGACGTTCTGGTGGCCCCCCCCATCGCGAGGAGGCGATCCGCAGGACCTACAAAGCCGCCGTCGGGAAGAAGATACGGGATGCGGTGTACGACCTTCGTACGGCGCATACGAGGAAGGACTGGATCCGGGCGGAGTACTATGAGCAGATGTTGGAGAAGATGGATACTCCGCAGTTCAAGCTGAAATCGGAGAAAGCTAAGGCTAATCGACAGGCCGCGGGTCTGCATACGGGGGAATCAAGGCCCCACGCATCGACGCGTGCAGATTTGGTGAGATAGCGCAAATTCAAATTCATTCTATTATTTAATTTCGTACTGTTAATATACGAAGTTAATTAAATTCTACGTATGCAGGCCCAACGGGCGGTGAAGCAGGGGAAAGAGGCGGAGACGGTCACCGCTCACGATGTATTCGTGCATACGCACAAGAGGCGGAAGGACGGGAGCTTCGTCGACGCGAGGGCCGAGGAGACTGATGTAAGTACTTACGTTTATGAAATTTATGTTAGAAATATAATTATTGTTAAGTTAATTAGATAAACTTAGGATTCAGACTATAACTTAGGAAAACATAGAATTTAGATTATAACTTAGGAAAACTTATAGTATAAACACATTCATTGGATAGGCTGCGTATCATGAGGCACTTAGTCGGCTTGAGATCGAGCCCCCTTCCGAGAATGTCGGCGAAACGATGCCCACCCAGACGCACTCTTCTATGGCCGCTCGCTACGACGACGTGTTCGTAGAATCCGTCGGCGGCGTTAGGAAAGGGCGCGTCTACGGCTTAGGTTCCATGGCGCCCTCGTTGCAGCCGTCCCCGAGATATCCACCGCCTCCGTCTCCCCCAGCGCCCCCGGTTGACGATGTGAGGGCGCAGCTTGCGACTCTGACCTCCGCGGTGTCAGATTTGTGGGCGATAGTGTTGGGGCGCTATCCGTCTGCTCCCGGTCCGTCTGCTTCCGGTCCGTCTGCTGGTGCTCCCGGTTCATCTGGTGGTGCTCCCGGTCCGTCTACTGCTGCTGCCGGTGCTTCGGATCGACCTAGTCCTTCTTCCCCCGGACGGCTTTCGTTTAACCGCTCTGCGGACGCCCGCATCGTATCGGATAACACCATCTTGACGCTCCTTGACATGTTGTCGCCAGAGCAGCTACGCGCGCTTCCAGACCATGTCTTGTCCCAAGTGCCGGCACACACGGTGGAGGAGTACATACGCAAAGCGGATGCGGCGGCACGAGCACGAGACGATCCGACGGACGGGGTTTAATTTTGTTTATGTTGTTGGTTTTGTAGACATTTGGATACATTGTATGTTCGGATATTTTTTTTATGTTTGGATAATTTAATGTTGGATATTGGATATATTGTGTTGGTAATATTTTGTTGGATATTGGATACGTTGGATATTGGTGTCGGATATGGATATTTTGCATATGGATATATGGTGTTGGATATTGGATACGTTGGATATTCGTGTTGGATATGGATATATGGTGTTGTATATGGATATTTTGCATGTTTGATATTGTGTTGGATGTGTTGTATAAACATGAAAGAGTCTGTTTGTAGTATTTTTTTTCAAAAATTAGAAGTTAGCGACGGACTGGCGACCACTCAGCGACGGATAGTCCGTCGCTAACTGGAGAAACTGAGGTTAGCGACGGAGTGGCGACGTAAAATCCGTCGCTACCTGGAGCATTTCAATAAAGCGACGGATTGGCGACGGACGATCCGTCGACCTGGTGCTGTTTGATGTCCATAAATTTTAGCTTTCGCGACGGATTGGCGACTAACTTACGGCGGACTGGCGACAAAGTCCCGACGGACTATCCGTCGCTAACTGTAGGAATTTAATGTATCGACGGATTGGCGACGTAATATCCGTCGCTACCTGGAGAATTTTACATTGAGCGACGGTTTAGCGACGGAATGTCCGTCGACCTGGTTCTGTTTGATGTCCATAAATTTTGCAGTTAGCGACGGATGTTTTGTCGCTAATACGACGCTAATCCGTCGTACACCTCGGCGGATTAGCGACGGCATAACGACGACCTGCCGTATGGGAAAATCTCTGATACGCTTTTACCGACAAATTTACGACGGATTAGCGACGGATATTGCGTATCAGAAAATCACTGATACGGTTTTGCCGACTCTTTAGCGACGAAATTTTCCGTCGCTAACCCTATATCCTGATACATGTTTTGACGAAAGCTAGTCGGTAATCCGTCGCTATATATATTTAAATGCGCCGACGGTATTCCGTCGCTAAGTCGTCGCTGAGCGACGGAGTAGCGACGGTTATGTTTTAGCGACGAGGTTATTCCTGACGGCTGTTTTACCAAAATATCCGTCGGTAATCCGTCGGTATTTATTTTTGGCGACGAACTACCGACGGATAAGGCCGTCGGTAAATTCATGTATTTTTGTAGTGCATCTCTTCATGACTAATGAATTATTCTAGTCATTAACCTTAGTCCATTTCAGTAGGTACTCCTGACCGTGGTACTCAGGAGTCCCCTCCTAGACATGATGCAAGACAGGACTGGATTATTTGTACAAGCACAATCGCCCACGGTGTCCAGGTTACTTATACGGGTCAGGTCATGTCAGGTAGCCGTCGCAACAGCTGTTCAAGATATATCAGGTCAGGTTATCATGCCAAGTGTACTTTGTCAGAAGTGCACCACGGCGGGCCACTATCATGTCATGTCAGTTTATCATTTCAATCATGTCAATCAAGTTCAGGACAAAAGGCGTAAGGATATAAAATAGGCGTAAAAATATACAATAAAGGGTTACAAGACATGGGCAAATAGTAATAAAATAATAGTACACAGGGCTATTGGAGAGCCATGCGGCTCAGGTATATGCGGTCAGGAATGATCTCATGCGGCTGGGAGGAGAACAGTCCATGCGGCTGGATAGGGTCAAGCGCATGCGGCTGGGGAAAGAAGTTCATGCGGGTCGGGTGAATTAAGAGCCCATGCGGCTCGGAACAGGAGCAACTCATGCGACTGGCTGGGTGAGTGCATGCGGCAGACGGAGAAGCTGTGCATATGCGGCAGGCGGAGACATAAGTCCATACGGCTGATGACCAATCAGGTATATGCGGCCGGAGTCAAGAGGGTCTCATGCGGCTAGCCGGGTTCAGCACTTATGCGGCTGAACTCAAGTGGGGGGGCTCATGCGGCCAGGAGATGAAGGGGGTGCATGCGGCTCGGTTAGGAACCCATGCGGCCAGATCAATTCAGGAGCTTATGCGGTCAGAGGGAATACAAGTTATATGCGGCTATAAGTGGACCAAGTTCATGCGGCTCGGACTATGCCGAGACCTATGCGGCTGGAAAAGAATGAATCTTATGCGGCTGGAATGAGACTCAGCCTATGCGGCCAAGAGAGGAAGTGGACTTATACGGCTAGATGAGTTCGACCCTCATGCGGCTCAAGTACTTCCAGTCATGCGGCTGAAGAGAACACTTGCCGCATGAAATACTCATGCGGTCAAGTCAAGCACAGTTCTTCTTCTCCAAAAATTCTGAGAAGAAGAACACCATGAGAGCCAAGTTCTCAAGCTTCATAACTCCATCATCCGGAGCCCAAATTCGAACTTCCATAGGTCAAAATGGGGCAGAATGAAATGCACTACAACATGGAACCATCAAAACTCAGAAATAACAAGATTAAGTAGATCAAAACCCAGAAAATCCAAAAATAAAATAAACTTAGATCTACAAGAATCTAGCCATGGAAAGTGGAAATACCAAGTACTAAAGTAAGTTAAAATGCTGTAAGGAAGAGAATGAAGCAATAAAATTGGAGTTCCTTCATGAAGCAAGTTGTACTTGCCTAGACCTCTCTCTCTCCCTCTCGCTGGTAGGTGAAGGAGTTAATAGAGGAAAAAAAAGAGTAATGAAAAGAGAGAAGGAAGTAGGGGTTAATAAATGGTAGTGGTGGTGGTAGGTAGGTGGTTCTCCTATTGGTTCATGATGAACCAAGGCAAAACCAAGCTAAGCCAAACCAACCCAGGAATAAACCAAGCCAAGATAAACCGAGGTGAACCAATGTCAAGGCCAATAAACTCTCTCTCTAGCAATTTAAACCAATTGAATCATGAAATAAACCAAGCCTCACTAATCCAAAAATAAACCAATGAACCATTAAAACCATTTAAACTATCAATGCCAATAAAATCAAGCCAATGTAAAATAAACCAAGATAACTAATCATGACTGAATAAAATATGGGTCCAAAACACGTATACGTACACTAAATACGTATCACAAATTTGGAACATTACAAGTGGCATCACAAAAAATCGTCCCCTAAACTCTCTCCCAGCTATAGTAATAGAGCATCTATAGATAGCTCTAATGGGTACTGGTCCGCCTTCCGTCATTACTCTACTCATCTCCTCGGTAGGTGTAGCTACTAAGTGGTGTTTATGCATAAACTCTAATGACAGGAAGCTATGAGATGCACCGAAATCAAACAAGCATAGAGCTAGAAAAGTATGTAAATAAACATGACTTGTGATGATGTCAGCCAAATAATCTGGCTCCGAAACCTACTCCGGCTCTGGCTCAAGAGCCAGACTATAAGCCTTCCCCTGGGGTCCCTTCTGCTGCTGCAGATGTTGCCTAAACCTCTGTCGCTGAGTCGAAAGCGGCGGTCTAGGTACCTTAGCTACTGGGTAGTCTCGAAGCTGATGGGTGGCAGACCCACAAGCTAAACACTGCTTCAACCTCTTTCTGCAGATGGAGTAATCGTGTCCTAGTCTTCCACAGAAAGAACACATAGCTCCCTTCTGCTGCTGCAGGGGTCCCGGGGCTCTAACTGGCGGGGTTGGGTGATGTGATGTGGAAGGACGGTATGTCTGCTGGTGCGACATCGGTACTCTCGGCTGGAAAGTCTGACGCTTGGACGGTCCCTCGAGGTGTACAGAAGCCGGCTTCTTGCAAGACTGAAGACGCTCCTCTATGCTCCGGGCCAACTCTAGGCTCTGGTAGTAGTCAGTCGTACCATTCGCCACTATAAGAATGCCAATGACTGGAACTAGACCATGGCAAAATCTACGCGTCATCTCCTCTGGGTCTGCAACTAGACTAGGAGCGAAGCGGTTCAGGCGACTAAACTCCGCTGCATACTCGTCAACAGAACGGTTCCCCTGCTGGATGTTCTGGAATCGTAGCCCCATAGCTACTCTAGCGGTGGTCGAGAAGAATTTCTTCTTGAATTGGGTCTTGAACTGATCCCAAGTGGCCTTCCCTCTTGCGAATAGCGGCTCATTCTGAAACCAAACTCCTGCCAAGTCTATCAGCAGAAATCCTGCTGCCTCGACCTGGAGGTCACTCGGCAACCTAGCTCCAAGGAGCTTCCTCTCTACCGAGTCTAGCCAGTCATCTGCTACTACTATGCCCTCTGTCCCTAAGAACTCCTTAGGGTTCAGACCCATGAAGTCCTTGATATTCCCTACTCTCTGTCGTGGCTTTACAGGTGGTGGGACCACGGTACGCTCCTCAGAACGTTCCATGCTCTGACGGAGTATGGTGGTCTGCTCCTGATGGATCGTTAGGAACCCCTGGATCAGAGTGAGCAGTTGGTTCCCGTCGAGTGTGATGGAAGCCTGGGCAGGTATAGTAATAGATGGTGGTGGGAGTATCGAGTCCTGCTGGGACTGTGATGTGGAAGGTGGTGGAGGCATCTGGGTTGGTGGATTTGTGGAGTGGGGGAGTATAGTAGGTGGAGGTACATCGGTCAACTGGTCAACCGACTGGGTAGGAAGTGTGCCATTTTTAGATGTGGTATACTGGGATGAGCGGGTGAGCACCATCTAAATAAATAAAAAGGACTTATAAGGACTCTTTTAAGTAAACAATCATAAATAACAAAGAAAATCCAATTTGTAATAACGAACATGTGATGTGTTTCCTATGTTGCAATCCTAGTATTCCTCTAGGTGTTCTAAGCGTCATTCCTAATGTTGTATAATTACCTTAAGTTCCTAATTACAGGCAAGCTTGGTACAATGACGTAACCAAACAATTTAGTCAGGACCTGCATGGGCCACCACTAAAAATATGTCACGATTCGTTACCCAAATTGTTGGGCCGGGCCGAGTCATGTCCAGCCTACGCTTGAGATAAAGTGTAGTAAGCTGTTCTAAAGATAACAAGGTAAGACTAAAATGTGCTAACAGTTCTATATGTAATGAAGAGTCATAAATGCTCCAAACATAAAAGTCATCTTATATAATAGTAAGTCCAAGTACAAGTCCAAAATATAAAGCTGGATACAGGTCCAGTCACAAAATACATAGTCTAATACATGACTACTCTCAAAAGTCCAAAACGTAAATAGACAACTAGACGAGTTTCTCCGTAGGTACATCATCCTAAGACAAAGCCGGGTCCTCGGCAGTAACTCCATAATATGAATCACAGAGCAACTCCTCCTCAGTAAGTATACCTACAACGTTATCCTGTCAGGACGGGAGCAAGTACTGTTTCTAGCAAACTAATATACGAAACATTAAATGAATATAAGAGGAATAAACTGGAATCATGGTATCTCATAATCTATCATGGCAAGGACACATATGTCATATAGACAGATGTATATGTAATATTTAAAACTGTAGCAGGTACGTGATCGTCAATAGGTGTACAATGTGTAGGGGCACATAATGAAATGTACTTTCGTACAAGTGATACGGCGATAGATGTACATACGCACAAATCCGCTTTGAGATAAAGCCTACGGCGCAGTAATCATATAAAATAAAACTTTGTTCGGTACATATGTACGGAGAAGGGGGCATGATCACGTACTCTACTATTAGTTTCCCCATAACCCAGATTCTAATAATGTGAGAGATATATAAAGACTGTTCTAAGCATGGTAGTGACTGAAAGTACAACATATGAAGATTTAACTTGCTACCCCAAGGATCAGCATTTAACATGGTTGGATTTGCAGTTCATTGTTGTAACAGTATGTAAAGTTTATAGAAGTACTTGCCTTTAGCAAAACAAGGCAGTGGTAGAAATGCTATAGATGCCTGGTGACTCGACACTGTAGAAATAACACATAAACTTAGTTTTATATTAAGTTAAACACTAAGACACTAATGGTGCAACACGACTTTCTGACTGGACACCTAGTCAAATGATGACTTTAGCATAGAAGACCAGTGTGGGGTAACACAATACCCTAACTAACTTTCTAGGGCCTTTACACTAGTGTAGGGTGAGGTTCAATATGTCTATAACTCAAAACAATACAAAACATTAAAAGTCGTAATTATTCAATAAATAAATCAAACTATACACTGTGTTCCAACAATTTTTGAGATAGCCAAAAAGCTCAATTTTACATAAAATAAAGTACCAAAATGATCCTTGTTAATTATAGAAATTTATACTAATTTTTTTGGAATTTATAAACCCTCATAAATATTTATTAAAAATCAGCAAACATATATATACTGAAAATGAGTTCTGTTTTCCTATTTTTATAAAATACCAAAATTACTTATTAAATGCTGGACAAATTATAATAAATTATCTAAATTAACATAGTATTTAAATACAACTTTTTCTAGATTTTTACAGCACTTAATATATATAAAAATTTAAAACAACAAGCAATAGTTTCTAGAAATTAATTAATTAATTAATTACTATTTTGTCCATGTATTCGAAATTGAACCGAAGTCCAGATACAGGACCTAGAGCCATGAATCAAGTCCAATATGACTTGTACAGACTCTGAATGTATTAGACACAATTGGGCCCAAAAACCCATGCTAGGTTTGGACATCAATTGGTCATAATCATAAAAAGCAGTAATTATACATAATATATTTTTAAAGTGCTAAAATATACCAGTCACAATTTAAATAAAAGACTTGTGAATTTATGTACAATAATATTTGTACAAAGTAGAATTTGAAATCATATATAAATATATAACAACAATATAATTATATATACATAAATACATAGATATTTAGATATAAAACATATAATGAATATATATATATATATATATATATATATATATATATATATA